>JBDJHY010164450.1:0-12514 GCA_039654485.1 Withania somnifera | reverse complement strand
TACGTGTTGGTATAAATATTCTATTTTTTAATCTATTAGGCTTTAGAAACTCATTTTTGAATTCCGACCCCTCTATTTATATATCAACATAGGTCTTTTTTACTTGTCTTGACACGTAGGTTATGTTTGTTAGCTTCATGCAATTTCAAGCTTTGTTCGTGATTCTTCAGATATTATAACACACTTTTTGAGGTTATCACCAAAATCTAGGTAGGCTACGGCCTACTCCTTTCAGATTTGGTATTTAGTATCATATACGGTTTTTAAATTGCCATCTCAGGGCTGGGTTACTAGCTTGGAGTCTCGTTCTAGTTGTTACATTAGCCTACGACTAATCTTGTTGGACTTATTGTTGTTATACTTCCCTAGGACTACAAGGCCCTACCTATGTGTTTCATACCGGCTCTGAAACATAATTGAGGTTGGGGAGGGGATTATATTAGCGATTAGAGCTTAATAGTTATCCCCTAATTTATGTTGGTGGCTTTAGATATGATCTAGACAAGTTGGTTGTTCTGTGTCTCAAGCATGCTTTGATATTTAATAAGGTAATTGGGCTTCTGGACAATATGATAATTGGAAGGTAATTTCTTATCTATTCTAGTTATACTTCCACCGCTGCGCTCATAAGTAGTATGGAGCTATTTTGTCACACTATTGTGTTTTATTTTCTTACCATCACTGTGATTTATGGATTTTTCCTATGAGGCAACGATTGTATTTTACTGAGACTTGATTTGTCATCATAGCTAGACTTGAGATTTTCCACTGAGACATGATATGTGGGTTAAGCCTGAGATTTGGAATTTCTTCCCTGATAAGTATGCCCTAGTTGTCTTTTTATGAGATTTCATTTGTACGTGAGTCAGGGCACTTCCCTGAGGATCTGAAACATTAATATAAGGATTTTTTTTACGTGGGAGTAAATCCCTCCATAGAACTTCCGATCTGGGTGTCCATACCAGTCGTAGTAGATATACGTGTAGCCTGGGAGAGGTGTATAGGAGGAGGAGTGGTACATGGGAAAGCTTTTCGTTGGTCCTTCCCCCTGATGTTATATACCAGGGAGGGTGCGTGCAGGCATTATTTAGTTTCCAGCACCCCTTTGCATTGCATACTTCGTGCTTGGTTGTACTTTTTGGGCTTACAAGGGGAATCCCGTTGGGTTGTTTATATGATGGTGTGCTTTTTTTCTAGCTAGGCTTGTTACGGTTACATCTCTTGTACATTTGTAGTTAGATCATTTCATTACTTGTTTTATATTCTCTTTTGTGGTCCTTTATTGTGTCGGTTATATTGGAGCTCCAAGTATGTGTCACGTTCGTCATGATTTTCTTGCGACTCAGACCCTATGTGTTTTACCCTATAGTTGCCCTCCTTTCATTCTTGTTAGCTGATATTCAGATTATTCCTCCTTATGTGTTATTTGATCGCACTTTACCTTGTTTATGCTTACTTATGCCTAGTCGGTCTATGATGCCTACAAAATACCCATTGTATTGGTACTCATGCTACATTTCTGCATCATTTTTTGATCAGGTCCTAGCATGAGTCAACAAGACAAGCGCGATCGTGAGAGTTGGTGCTATTTTAGGAGACACACTAAACAGTCGGTGTTCGGGCTAGACGGTTTTCCTTCCTTTATTAGATTTGTCTTAGTTGGTTTCTGGACAGTTATTTAGAGTTTTTTCCCCTTTGAGGGTTTTATTTTGTACTATTCTGTGTATATATGCTCAACAATCACGACACCAGGTTTTGGGGAATTTACTTTCAGTTATGTATTTCTCTCTCTTCTTCTCCTTCTCATTTTTCTTCTCTTCTTCTTGTTTTCTTCTCTTTTGGCACTTGATACTGGCCTACTGCTTAACGTTCTGGTTCATGGTTAGGTTTGTATTTAGGTGGGATGTGGACACAATCACAACTCGATTTTTGGGTTATGACATTAAAGGGGAGATAACGTGACACCTTAAAGCTTGATTCTAGTTGATAAAGTCCTAAATAGGTGTGGGATGAGTGTTTGAGGTGATTTCAGATCCTAAACATCTCATGCTTGGTTCACCTTTAAACGATCATATCTTTTGAAATATAAAATTTAGTGACCCATGACTATCAAATGAATGGAGTTTAAGTTTAGTTTTTAAAGAAACAAATCACGTGTCATTTTGAGTTTTGAGTAAAATGTTATGAGTTGTTTACTGAATATTGCATTGCTATAAAAAATGTTCTAGGTGCAAGCCACAACTCATGGTTTGCAGTAGGAAGACTCGTGCTTTCCAAGAGTACGACTCGTGATATGAGTCATACTGCAAGACCAACATCTTTCTCTTTTACTATGAAGGTTCCACGAGACCCGACCACGACCCGTACTCTTCCAAACCACGATTAGTACTTACCAAATTGTATTATTGAGGCTTGAAAACCAAAATCCTTGTCCCCTTTGTACGAGACCAAACAACGACTCATGGTTTTGAATATCACGGCTCGTAGTCCTTGTCTCGTGGCATTGCAGCCCTATTCCAATGAACAAGGTTCACTATAGAAGTCATGAGTGTGCACTCCATGAGTAGTACAGTGTCACTCTATGACTCGCGAAGTGATGTCGGCTAGTTTTCAATTACGTTTAATGAGGGTTGTCTTGGGAAATTCTTTTGACTTTTTGGACTAAACCCATGATGTTTAAAATTCTAAACATAACAATATAAATACCCTAAACCCTAAATTCATTCATATTTCTTTCTAAAATCAAATCAAGCTTTCATT
Organism: Withania somnifera; assembly: GCA_039654485.1. NCBI lineage: Eukaryota > Viridiplantae > Streptophyta > Magnoliopsida > Solanales > Solanaceae > Withania > Withania somnifera. The sequence goes on along the minus strand of JBDJHY010164450.1, from coordinate 9,754 downwards.
CATATTTCTTTCTAAATCAAATCAAGCAAGGGTTTGTTCTTGCAATTCCTCCAAATAAGCAAGACTAAGGGTGTTTTCATAGAGACTTCATTGTAGCAGCTTGGTAATTGATTTTTCTCTATAAAATTTCTTCTAATCAAATATGTGGGCTATGAAAAAGACTCACTTCATCCCTGTGCACCCAAACCCTTTTCTAAATAAGGTTTTGAAAATGTAGAAGCATGCTAGGGTTCTTGTTTAAATCTATCAAGTATGATTCACTAAAATGATGACTTGATGTTTTTGAGTTAGAATTATGAAGTTTTCATGATGATTATTTAATTATGAAAGTCCTCATGAGTTAACATATTTACATAATGGAAGTAGAAGAAAGAAAGAAGCTTTGAAGTAAGAATTGATGATTGTTTTCAAGGTTTATTTTAAAACTTGATATGATGGTTGTATTGTCATAATTATTTGACTTTTTACATGATTTTTTGAGTATGAAGTACTAGCATGTATAAATTGACCATTTTGGTTAATTAAGCCTAGTTAGAGAAGTAATGAATCATTATTAGATTGAATAGTTTTTGGTTAATTAGACCCAATTGAAGGAAAGTATTATTGTTTTTGCTTAAATTGATAAGCTGAGAAATAAAATGTTAATGAAGAGTCCAAATTAACTAAGTTTAACCAACCAGTGGTAATTGATAGATGTGATAGCTTGACTAGTGGTTTTTTCGAGAACGGAAATTCACTAGTCATGGAATATTTGGAAGAGAACAACAACGAGTGAACAAAAGTAATAATATTTACGGAGGAGTATTAGCACCGAGGCTAGAAAAGTAACAAACCTATATAGCCTAACGTAGGGATGATTTCATATCAATTTTAGTGTCGCTCAATTGTACCTAGTAGTCTAGTAGGATCCACTAGAGTAGCTATAGTGATCATACCCTTTGGAAAGGTATGCGGACAAGACTTCTACATAGGGTTATGTGTATCCCTCACACTTTATGCCTGAAGTATGTCGGTTATAGAAACTCCTATAGAGTAGTAAAGTTGATAGTTTCAATAGAGGTAAAAGTAACATTTTTAAAAAGAAAAAGGTGAAAGCTTGTTCTTAACTAAGTCTTTATAGTTTGTTAAAAACTGATGAGTTAAGTTGTTTTAGCTGAGTTTACTTGAGCTATCATCTTTTTAACTGTTTCGTAGTTGAGCTAGAGATGAAGTTGAGTTTTACTATTAATGCATTGAATAGTACTTATCATTATATTATGTAGCCTGTTTTATACTTGCTCACATACTCAATATATGTTTTGTGCGTTGAATCTACTCTTCCTGCATGTGCTAAACCCAGGCAGATATTACCTACCATCCAGACGTTCGAGGTTGACACTATTTGCACTCTTATAAGATTAGCAGAATAATGAGTTTTCACTTGATTCGAGGGCAAGCTATGGAGTTATTTATTTATCTAGAGCTGGACTTTAGCTTTATTTATTTATTATTTTATTCATTAGAGACTAGCTATTAACTTTTGTGCTAGCAATCCATTGTTTAGCTAGTACAGGCTTTCAGACTAAGGATGTATTGGTTTTGAAACTTGAGTGTATCTATTCTTTTATTTAGACTATTTATTGATTATTGTGAGGAGCCCATTATACTTATGATATTATTGTTATTTCTTCCGCTGAGTGATGTGTGTAGTGTTATACATGATCCAAGTGGTTCTTTCGAGGAAGGTAGGAAAACTTAGTGGCTAAGGATGTTGGTCCCACTTAAGGGGTGAGCTCAGGGCATGACATCTGTTATGGGCGGTCGGACCGGGCTACTTTTTCCTCCACATGTAGGCATTGTCTCGAAAGTAGTCATTGGTCTTCTGACATATATGGTACCACTTCTATGTTGTAGGCAAATATTTTTATAAAATCTTTGGACAATGAACTATGCCAAGGATTCATTACTCAAAACTCTGGGTGAACAACCTCTTTAATAGTGCTTCATTTTTCTTAGCCTTGATCATCTGATTGTAGTATCTTCTCAAATGAGTGATGGGATTCCTGATCCCAATGAATGTTTCAAACTTGGGGATCTTGAAACCCTCTGGAAAATTTGGACATGGGTGGATACAGAGATCATAATAACCCAAACAAACTTCCTTAGGTGGAATTCTTGTTTCTTTTATCTTGGCTACTTCTTCCTTTACCTATGTCATTTCCCTATCTCGTTGATCATTCAGAGCCCTTCGCTCCCTATTCTCCTTGGGTTTTTGGAGAATTGGGATAAGGTTAGGGTACTGTAGTGGCATAGAAAATGGTTGAGAGTGGTGCTTGGACTTTTAAATTTTGTGTGTTCTGTGATGGGCTTAGATATTTAGGCGTAAGGTTTTATGAGATACGGTCATTTGAGTTAAAGTAAAGGGGAGATTCTAAGATTTAATAGTACAAGTATGTTGGTTCTGTTGAGTGGGTAGGGTATTTTGTGGGCAATAAAGTCCCAAATTGCTTTCTCGATTAGTGTGTTATGTGTTTGTGTGTGTGTGGAGGGGGGTTTCTAACTTGTTTTGAATAACCAATATGTGGTAGCTCTTGGGGGGTGTTCTTGGAAAGGTCTTTAGTGTTTAGAGGAGGAACATAGAGTAGATGCCCTTGTGAACCTCCAAGAGGGACATTGGTAGCGAAATCCAGGTTAGCCACATCTTTGGTTTTTTACACCTCTTTTTCTAGTTGTTCCATCCGTTGAGTAATTTAAGAGATAATCTGGTTCTAATTTGATATCATGTCATCTTGATCTGTTTCTGATTCGCTATCATGTCATCTCGGATGGTGATTTCAGTTAAGTGAGCTTCCTCGTTGAAACCAACCATTTTTCCTTTCTCAATTGACAGTTCTGAATATGAAGGGGAATTTCGATGCGACTTTGACCTAGTGAAATAATGATGATCTGCCAGCTCTTTGATACAACCTACCTTCACTATACCTGTTGCATAAGAATATCGAAAGGCAGAGATTGTTAGGTTCTTTATCATAAAGCTTAATGCAAATTATCAAACATAATAAACATATATAGAAAAATTATTTCCATTGGTGGGTCGACGTCCGAGTGTTTGGGTGACTCAAAACCTGTGAGAAGGAATGTGTACTCATGGTTAATATGTGAAGGGAACTAAAATATTTGTGTTTTGGTAGGGACCGGGACGTAAGGCTACCTACGTATCCCACATAAGGAATTCAAGCCCAACGTAGTACGAAGGTACAAGCATGGACATTAACTTAGTTTTCATTAATTTAAAAGTACATACATATGAAAAACAAAGACCAAACTTTTGTTGCTTTTAAAGCTTCTTGGAAAATAACAAGACTCTATCTATTCTGGTTGTCCTTCTTCAAGGTTGATTAAGAGAAAACTCCAATCTGCTCCTTCCTTCGTCTATTAATCATTCCACGAGAGTGTGAAATGTGAGACAATTTTCAATGTAGTTCCCTCTTGTCCCTTCATGGTAGAGACAAACATCTTGACCCTAACGCCATGATTACATCATTGTTCCTTCCTTCCTCAATTGGTTCAATAATTTTGGCATCTATGATTTTGAAATACATGCTCAAATACGACTCACAGAAAGTTGTGAAATGGTATTCATAAATCACCGTGTCTTCTTTGAGGAGTATCCTTGGATCTACTTTTTCGCACTTTTTTCAATGTTATAACCCCACAAATTTTTTAGCTTGCCACTATTGAACAAATCCTTAAGATGACCCCTCAAAGTTGTACATTCATTAATAAGATGTCCTCTTTGTAGAGGGTGATAAGCACATTTCTTGTAAGCATCCCTAGGAAAACATGGGTGTCCTTCAGTCCAGTCTGGGATTATTATTCTTATGGTTGTCAGTACTTTAAAGAGATTGGAGCATAGTATAATCCTGGCACAACTGTCACGATGATAATTTATTCGGCTATTCCCCGGCCTAACTCAGGTTGGTGTGAATGTTTCTTTCTTGATCCTGGACCAATTTATTGTAGGAGAGGTGCAAATCCGGTGTTTTCTCCAGAGGACTCTATGTCATAACATACTTCTAGTATGATTTTTCTTATCTAGTCATAAGCATCTTATTCGGTTTTCCTAAGCCTTTTCTGGAAATTCATTACACAAAAATCAAAAATGGTCATTTCTTCTTCAATAGTGGTCATCTTACTGTTCATTTCTCAAGCTCGAACTATAACAACCGGTTTGATCATTTCTGTTTCCTCAATATTCTTCTATCTTCCTTAATCTTCTAGTCAAGTTCCTCTTGCTTTTGTTGGATTAATCGTTCAGCATCAATCTTGAGTTAATGTCCTTTTAAAGAGAAAGAAAGATTCTTTTAGAGATTTGTGGACTTTTCTAAGAAATTAAAGAATAATAGTTAAATTTAGTCGTACTGTAGGCAAGTAGTGGTGAGACATCGGTCATTACTGGCTAGAATTATCTTATCACACAAAAATTAATCAAACATAACATATAATAAAGCATTCCCTAAGTAGGTGACCTTGATTATGCCTAAGGTTCAGGACTAATGATGTTGGAGAATAACTTGCTTTAGTTATTTTATCAATTTTAAAACAGTTAATAGCAAGACATTCCCACGTAAGGGTATGGAAGAAACAAACCCATGCATGGCCAAAAGACAAAATAATGCCCTTACAGTAGCAAAGTCAAACAATCCAACATAGGGGAAAAGATAAATTAAAGCTCTAGCAGAATCAAAGTCAAACAATCCCATGCAGGCGAAAAGATAATGAAGCTCTCGTAGGAGCACTTTCTCGCACAGTGGAACAATCAAACTCCACTTCTATTGTCAGCCTCTTCACACAACACCTTCTTGGATTTTTTCATTTTTTGCCAAATGTGATAACGATTCATGACTAAATGAGTTCCTGCAAATCGATCTCGATCACCATCTGACACCGAGTTCACGACCAATACCTGTGTTTGCATGCAGGTGTATAGTTGTACCAAACATTCCTAGTGTCTTTTAACTTACCTTCAACGTGCTTCAACAGTTTTTGCAATCTTTGGAAAGTCAGATTGTCCCCTGTAGAAGAATGAGTGTGCTTATTCTTTATGGGCTTTGTGTGAATTGGTGGTGTAATTCTCTCCAATCAAATGGCCTTAACCATGTATTTTCTTAACCAATCTTTGTAACCATCATTAATTTGGAATTTTTAGCATACTTTCCCCTAACCCTTTTCTTTTTCCATTCTTGGATGGTAACCATTTGAAGGTATCTCTCCTTTCCCATTTTCAATCATGAACTCTGTCATATACACTATTTTGGGAATATTTTTTAGAATCCCTAATTTTCTACGCACATAAAGAGGCACATGTGAGCGAGTACCCCTGATACCCGCAAATACCAGAAAAGGTAGGTCTTTCCCTTAGATTATATGGATGATAGCCCATAATTCAGGAAGTGGCCATTGTATATCACCATCTTTCAGGTCACCAACCTATTGAAACCAAAAAGATTGACTATCATTGACTTTGTACCCATTGTCAGCCAACCAAGTAAGGTGAGAAGAGAAGTGGTCAAAATAAGTTGTGAGATCCATCTCCCACGAGGTATTTTTTGACCAAATATTTTACCAACCACCATTGCAACAACAGTTTCCATCCTTGGTAAAACCTTTTTCCATTTTTGCATTCTACTAGTGCTCGGTATAGATGGGCTATGATAATTGGTATAAGGTGTAGTGTTGCACGAAGGAACCATACTTGATCCTATAAAAGAGTGTGAGTGACCATAACCACACTGGGTTGGATGACATGTTTGCCATTTTGAGGGAAAACTAGGGTACCAACAGACTGACTACAAAGGCAGAGGCCCTACGATCCTTCCATTCTTGCTCTGTTCGAAATTCTAGGTGGTACTTTTTGAAACTCGTGCATCTACCAAACAAACATATATAGATTTTGAAAGGGAATATAACAATCTTTTGCCAATCCCAACACGTTGTCTTTTTTCTAAAGGAAACCTTCTCTGATCTTCTCTCTTTCCCATGATTTAAGAACTAATATATTATGAGTTGATTCCTTCTTTCGATCTTTACACATATAAACGCTTTCGTAAGATCTTTCTAATTCCTCCAAAGACGTTGCCAACTCTATTTATCCTAACCTAAATACCATTTTATAATCATCCTAGAATTCAACCAAGACCGGAATAAGATGAAGCCATGGATGCGTTTCTATGAGGGATGGCAGGTACCCTATGTATGTTCTAAGCAAATCTCTATTTGATGCTGATATGTTGATCCACCATGCTTTGAGGAGAGAGTCTGGTTTTAATATCATATGGACTGGCGGTGTGAGAAGAGGTGTCCTATAAACAAAAAGATAAATATCAATATGTTTGTGAGAAATAGAACATTTATAGGAAAGTTATTCTCCAACTAACACATAATATAAGGATTCGAGACCAGCTCAATGGAGTTGGTTGGATCAGGGTAGGCTTACTAATGGGTTGGCACCCTCCTTGATGCCAAAACATCCTAGGCTAATTCTTATATTACAGGTTTTAGTTTGTTTCTATCTTAGGTGTCTAAGAGTGGGTTTCGAATTAACCTATTACCTGGATGGACTATCGAAGTTGAAATTTCCGATAATCATTGGTCGTAGCGCGTATTAATAATCTTGTCGTACAATGCAAAAAAAAAGGTTTACTTCCAGAGCTAATACTTTTGAAGCCCACAAATGGGTTTGGAATCCATCAAATGTGAGGACACTAAGGACATGCAAAACGAAGTAAGGAAATTAGAATCGCATAAAAATAAGTAAAGCAAATTATATAAACAAAGAATACTTAGTTATAAAATTACAAATATGGGCAGCCCAAACAATAATTAGGCCAATCGTGGCTTCTCAAGAGAACAAACACATCATCACGAATGACACAGTATACATACAATTACTAGGAGTTAGCATGCTCAGCTTAATAATATCACATTCAATAAATCTAACATGTGAGTAATGATCCAAAAGACGAAAAAACATGCTCAGTTTGTGAGATCCCAAAACTAGTAACATATTATATCACCCTTAGATATTTAGATAATTCATGTGGTTAAAGATAGAAGTTTAGGAACTCAACAAACAATGGTATCATAGGAGTTCCAGGATTTATATAATAAAACACACATGAAGGGAAAATAACTCAAGACTATACTCACATTCTCAAATACATAGGCAAAGATCAAGCTCATATGCCAAAAACAGGGAAGATAGGAAGAGTAACGATGCACACAGAAGACTGAGTATTTGGGTTATCTGGACATGAATTAAGGTAAATAGGGAGAGAAAACTATAGGGAAAATGGCATATTTAAGAGTAGAGTTCATAACAGGGAGCATGCACATAGCTTATATAAACAGAGATTAAGAAACCTCTGGATCACATTATTTGTGTCTAACTACTCTTTCATCCCAGGAAGTAATCTTAATCAAGGATGCATAAGAAATCTCTCTGTTTCATGGATATTAACACTCATTTCATAAAATAAAGACTGCCACAAAATGAGTTATTTCACAGAAGAGAGAGTGCTAGCACTATGTTGTTTATACTTATGCAATCAAGCGGCAAGGCATTTCAGCATTTAAATTAGAGGGAACATGATCATCAAGGCAACATAATGGATTTAGGAATAAGGTTCAGTGTCACAAAGTCAGGTAATTACTTGAATTAGATTAGACACAAACACACAATACAGAGTTCCTTTATATCAATATGAAGGTTTCATATACAATAACTCATATGTAATATCACTTATAGTAAAGACTAAGCAGAACCAAATTATGGATACATAACTGACTATCATATGCAAGGTCATATTAGATACAGTTTGAGAAGGTACGCATATTCAATTTATAAACAAAGCCATATATTCCCGTAAACTTTCTTCTAGTTCACTTAACAGAACTTCACTAAAGACATATACATGTATTACATAGCAAGACTAGATGAGCATGCTCAGTTATTCTAAATCAGACTGCATTAATTTGGATAAAAGGCAGATAAGAAGACATGCTAGTTCCATTAGTACAAAAATAAAGTGAAGGGCACATGAAAGGTTATCCAACATTACTAGTCCAACAGAGTTGGGAATCAAGGTTGTGAAAGGCCACATAAGATCAGCATGTAAGCAGGCAACAAAATAGTTAAAATTAGAGAGGTCAACATGCAAGATTGAGGTGAGGGATAGACATGCTAGCATAAGGCAACACTGGACAAGAGCAAACTATACATGAAAGATAAGGCATTTAGAATAGGTGATTCGAGTGTAGTCTAAGGCAGCCACAGATAAGAAGTAAAGCTAGTTTAGCAAATATCACATACTTATAAAAAGGAGTTAGGACATAGCAAAGATAAGCTCTAAGTAATCTATAAGACTTGAACAAAGTTGCCATATAGACGCAGTCAGGAGAAGAGAACAGGAAGGTTCATTGTTCAAACTTTTAAGAAAGAAAAACAAATGGACCTTATGAAAATTCTAGAATAGGGGTTTACCATGCAGATAAAATTAATACTGAAGGCACAAAGATACATCTCAGGCATGGTAGGGTAGTTTTAAAATGCTACTCTATCTTATCTAAAAGTCCTTAAATTTAGATAGATACGCATGTGTAAACAAATATAAAGCTATTAGTGACCCTTAGCCAATTTGATAGGCAGTGGGGAGTTCACAAGTGCTTAGGCAAGATTCAGAAAGAATAAATACAGACAACTCAAGACCAATCAACACACTAAGAACAAAGAAAATAGGCAACATAAATATAACTGGGAACAGGGAAGATTATAACTACAGTATTCACACCTAGTATCGCTCATTTTCTAATTTAAACCCAAATAGATTAGACAGCCAAACCATTATATCCAGTTGAGGAGTTATAGCAGGGATTATACAGAAGTAGTCACCAGCTTTTAGTTAATTTATTCAGCCAAATAAACATGCAGCGGGTTAGCTAAGAAGGATAGGCATGTAGACAAGTTACAAATACACTTAAAACATGTTAAGAGCATATATGACACTTCAGAATTCCAATTATGGATAACATAGTACATTGCTAAGAAATACCTAAGCTGTCAAGTTTCAAAAGACTGTATAGCAACTAATTATGAACTTATTAGAATCAACACCACCTACAATCATCTACATATAAGATAAAGTAACAAAGTAGGTAGCGCCATGTTTCATCCTATAGAACTACCTATTTATCTTATCATCATGTCAACGGTTATAGCATGCATTAGCATTTTTAGGCAAACTCAGGTGTAACTTTAGCAAGTAAGCACATTCAAGTTCCAGACAAAACGACATAATCCAAAAACTTACAAATGGTTTTTAACACAGCTTACTGGAAACACAAACAAATAGTATGAGTATAGAACCAGATAAATAAGCTTCACTCAACTAAAGAGAAATCGTCATTACTAAGCTGATAAGATAAAATATAGGTGAATAGGATTTATTCACATTTAGACATGTATAGTTAGAACATTATGGGATAGAGGGGTCTAGGATGGTACAATGATCAACACATAGAATCAAAACAATCAACATTAAGCTCCATCTAACACTCACATGAATAGACTAACATTATATAACAGGACAGTTGCAAGATACCATTTCAACTAGCTATATATAAGCTTAAAGTTACATCAGCCAGCAGAGTAGTGTTGGGAAGTGAGTATGCAAGATAAAAGATGTTGTCAGGTGATGAGGGGCCAAAATACCATATA
>JBDJHY010164439.1:0-12514 GCA_039654485.1 Withania somnifera | reverse complement strand
CCTCCACTTTGGCTATGGACTACGGGGTTTGGTTCTTTTACTGGTGGTGTAGTAGGTGCCATCATGATCCGAGAAATTGGGTCATGACAACTCCAATGCCTACTATACTAGCATCAGACTCAACCTCAAATATTTTATCAAAATCAGGCAATTGCAACCAAGGAGCAAAATAAAGCATATATTTCAACGTCTCAAATACCTTTGCTTGTTCAGCGCTCCACACAAAAGGTTTGTCTCTCTAATGCCTACTCTACTAGCATCAGACTCAACCTCAAATGTTTTATCAAAATCAAGTAATTGCAACCAAGGAGCAGAACAAAGCATAGATTTTAATGTCTCAAATACCTTTGCTTTTTCAGTTCCACACACAAAAGGTTTATCATTTTAGGTTACCAGTGAGAGGTCTGGAAATGGTGCTAAAAATCTTAACAAAACATCTATAAAAAACTTGAAAAGTCACGAAAGATTCTCACATCCCCAATAAACTTAGGGGTTGGATACGATTTAATAGCGTCTATCTTGGATTCATCGACCTCCATAACTTGCGAGCTCACAACAAAACCCAAGAATACAACCTCATCAATAAATCCAGTGTGATAGTTTTCGAGTTTGGGCTATAGACGGTGAGTTGGTTAAGTGACTTTTAAATTTGTACTTTGTTGATATGATATGTCATTTGGTTACTATTTTCTGACTCCTATTGGGAATTAGTTCTTTGGTTGGCACCACGATGTTTTTGGTTAGTTGAGAGTAAGGTATTACGAGATGAAGTTGTTTAGTGTCGATAGTGGTTTTAGCAACTATGTGAAAGCCTGTGGTGTCTTTACTTTGGCTAAATTAAGAAATTGGTGATTTTTGAGTTTCTTGAAGTTGAGGACCCGGTGGAAGAGTTACCTTGCCTTGGAAACTATTTAAGTGGCCGATCAGATCATGTATGATTTGTGTTATCCTATCTCAAAGTTTGATGCCTTTCTTTCCCCTTTTCTTTGAGCTTTCGGGGATGAAAGTCTTTTTAGTAGTGAATATTGTAATGACCTTTTTGGTCATTTCCCTATTTTTCATGATTTATTGCATCTTAGAGCTTTTCCTGTAGCATCCTTAAGTCATTCACGAGTTATCAGGACTGTTGGTTCGATTCTCGAGTCTTCATTTAGTTATAATGTCCATTTCCCTATTTTATAGTCTTAACTTTTAATATCATTGACTCCGGTCAATATTCCCTTAAAATAAACTCGAAATCAAATTTTGATAGTTCCATTAGCTTCAAAATATGTATTTTGGTGTAGACGGACACTTGGTCTGTGTCCAGAAGCCTTTATTGCATTTTGATCTCGTTTTGCGTGTTTTATGCTTTTTGGAGTTCAAAAGTTTGACTTAGGTTGACTTTTCATATTCGGAGCATCAGATTAACTATACTATTGGCTCTGAAATGTCGAGTTAGGTTATATGAGTTATTTGTTTTGGCCTGGGGCTAGCTATGTTCATTTCAGTATGCAGTGGAATTATGGAAATTTAAGCCGAGGGTTGAGTTAAATTAATATTTTATCAAAACTATCTCAAATCAAAATTACGTTTGTGACATTGAGTGTGAAATGTAATTTTGATGCAATTTGCATATTTTTTTGTCTTCATCTTGTACCGAACATATTCCTAACCCTCATTCTCTCAAGGCTAGTTTGCTGTCAGTTTAGCTACTAGTGTGCCTTCCATTTGTCCTATGCGATTACATAGGGTTGACCTTTCTCACTAGTTTATTTTTCCCTCTATGCAATCATGGTGTAGTGCATGTGATCTCGATTCTTGTGACTGCCCCTCTACACGATTATGGTTAGATATGATGCAATCTCAATGTGTATTTTATACCAGGTACATATACTTCCAAATTTTGACTTTTTCTCACAATTCTCATTCTTCTTCAATCCAAAACCTTATTCTTGAGATGGGAAATTCATGAGTCTCGATTATAAATCTTGGGAAGTATCAGGAAGAATTTCTAGTCATTTATTCCTCAATTATTGGTATGTTTTTACATAAATTTCACTGTATTTCTTCATAATTTTTCCAAACCCTGTCAACTTTTTCGTCTATTTATTTTATTCATTTCTTACTCATATTAGATCCAAATTTTGTGTATGAGTTTCCTACAATGTGGGGAACACTTTGTACCTTTTTTTCAAAGTTTTGGATTTCAGGCTTGTAGGATCATTTTGAATTATATTTTTACCCCAAAGTGGAATCCTAGATTTATGGGTATTTTGTGATTCCTTTTAATGTTTAGATGATTATTTTTCTAGTTTCATTATCATTGACTCATTTTGGAGCTATTGGAGTTATTCAGACCACTTTCTTCTGGTGTTTGCGAGCTTTATTCGAATGCCAGTAGACCATTTATTGTTGATCTTAGATGGGGTTTATATTTTGAATAATATTACTAATTAGCTTTCTTGGGTTGGGAATTCTTAGGATCTGTAACCCTGATTTAATCTAGTTCTTATCATTTATTTTAGTATTGCATTATGTATATAGCTACCATGTAACTTTGAGTGGTCTTTATTTTCTCTGAATTAAGATGGCGGTATCGCTGGATATGTCCGTGAGTCCCGAAAATTATATTTCTAGTGGATCGCTGAGTGGCATTTTAATCCTAAAAATAAAAATAATCTTCATAAATAATTATTAAACTATGGAAAGTGATCATGTTAGGGAATTAACTAGCTAATAGATCTATGGTTTGATAGCATATTTGACAAGTGGAACAAGGATATTGAGTAAACACGTTACTATGTACCTCTTTTTGATTAAAGTTTTTGTTAGGACACGAGGGGCTAATTTTATTGATAAAATATTTATACAAAATGGGCCCAGAAAGCAAAGGCAAGTTCGAGAATCGAAATAAAAAAGAAGGGAAAGAATCAAGTAAACCATTTGATCAAAGAAAGAAATAAAAAACAAACAAAAGGAGAGGAAACCAAGAAGAAAGTCTCGAAGCTTCCGATGGTCCACCTATTTTTCCTAACTATAGGAGTCTAGAGACCATAACAACTCAGAGAAGACATGTAAAAGCTTCGATTCAAGTCAGTCTATCCTTTGTGAAAAATATTATAGTTGCTCGATTATACTCACTAAATCTAGTTCCACACGGAGCTTAAACCTATACTTCTGGGTAGATTCTATCTCAAGACATCTCAAAACATTCTCATTGAATGTTGTGGTTATCGATCCAAGAAACAAATAAATTCATCAATTTATAGATATTTGTAATATCCCTTAGTCGTTTACTCATGTTCCCTTAGTTTCCTGGCATGGGTTGCATGCATGAGGTTTTAGCAAAAACTCCACTCGGGAATAAACCCCGTGACACGAGGTCTAAATCACCAGATAAACCTCATCTAGCGATTTTATTATAGACAGTTAAGCCTTGTGTTGCGGTAGATAGCAAGAGGTCTCTTTGTTTAAAGCTTACAATAAGCCCCACGACACGAGTCATAACTAGCCAAGTTCCTCGTGATGCGTGGTTAACTTTTCAGGTGTAATTTTTCAAATTCCATTTTAAAGGGGCATGGGGTAATTTCTCAACCTAAATAAACCATGTAATATATCTCTTTGACTCATAATAGAAGAAACTTGTTGGAATTCAACCCATATCCTGTCATTCTACAATCCACACTTTTAAGTCCTCATCTTAGAACAACAAGATCACTCTCTAAGACTTAAGGAAACAATCCCTATCTCCAAGAGCCCAATCTCAAGATTTTACCAGGATTTTCTCCTTTATAGGTATGTGGTTATTCAATGAGGGATCTCCTTTCAACCTCATGTCCAAAAGTAAAAGCTTTCAGTCAAAAAATTCTATTTTATGATCTAGGATTTGTTAACCAATTATGCATATTGATTCCTATATTAATTTCTCATATTTTAAATATGCCCTTACATTGATTATGAGATATTACACATGTTTTCATGCATTTAACTTAACATTCATTTTTATTATTATTTTCAAGTCTATCACTTGATCATATTTACAAATGTATAAGTATATAAGCATGATATTATCCTTTCTGAGGATATTTAAGATACCCCTCAATATTATTTGATCCTTTGATCACAGTTTTAGATAAACTACTGTATTTACCTTATGGTTTCTCATTACTGAGGTAGCATAATCTTTAGTATGATTTCAGTTATCATGATTTTGATATGAAAATTAGAGACATGCCATGATTATGGAGCTCAAGCACAACTTTACAAATTTTATGATTGGATATATTATCCCCATGTTATGAGCAGTAGTATATTATTTGGTGGCACCGAGAATATGAGGGTTCCATATAACCCAAGTTTTATAAATACAAAGAAAACGTAGTTTTTATTTTTCCCATTATGGAAAAGTATTTTGGATCCCTAGTTATGGTTCTATTTGTGTTAGGTTTGGACCTTTTTTTTAGTGTAGTGAATAGACACTGATCTCCATACACTCTATCATGGTTGATGTTGGTTAAAAGAAACTCACACTATGTTCAGTTTTTAGTTTTTGTGGTGTAATAAGTATGTTACATGACTCACTAGTTTCACAGTGATGTATGACTATTTTCAGTAACTGCATGATGATTAGCTCTTAAAGTAAGAATGTGAGTGATTGCACCCAGTTTCATGATTTAATATGATGCACAATTTAGTTATTCCTCGGTATAATATTCATTCCCATGTCACATATGTATTTTAGTTCCCTATTTAGATCTTTTATTTTAAGAAGCAGTATTTGAATAATATTTCTCATATGATCATATTTATTTATTTTACATGCCCACATACTCAGTACATTCCAAAAGTACTGACATATACTCCTTTTCCTATGCTCACAAGGTAGATTCGGGTCATCCATCTCACATGTGCAAATAGCTTGTGTCTTTAGTCTGCAGAACTTCAGTGGTGAGTCCTCAAGATCTGAGGGCTATGATATCTGACCAACAAACTTTAGATTTCGTAGTTGCTTTATCTTTTTAGTTCCAGTGCTTATTCTTGTGAGTTAAAGACTTGTTTTAGCCAACATTTCTTATGTAACAGCGGCTTTCAGACAAAGTATTATTCATTACTTAATACTTTGGGATTTATTTCTTCTATTTAATTTAGATTTGGTTATGGCTATTAGTTGACCTATTTAAGTTTATATTAATATTGTTTCCACCTTATCTTCTGCATGGTTTAGTGGTATGCCAGATATACAAGGTTGGTTAAGAGTTCCAAGGTTCTTCACACCGTGTCCCTTCCACAGTGTAGACTAAAGGCATGACAATATCTAGCAGATAAAGAGATAGACTTAGGTAAGTAACTCAACCGGATTTGGAAGTCTTATCTTAAATCCAACAAGGGAACTTAGCAAAGGCGAGTTCATTGATCATTTTAATTTTTTGTTTAGCGGACTGAACCTTACAAGAAGATTAATACCACTATTATAAAAGGAAAGAAAATAAGATAGGTCAATCACGTTAATTCACATCTTGAATCTTCTGACTAGTTTATATAGCCTTCATTACTTTTGCTCTATGTATTATACTTACTCTTGGTGGTTGTTGACTAATGGGTTGATGAAGTTACATGTAGGCCTTGAATTTGTGCCTTTTATTTTCTGAAACCTTAGTTAAGGAATCTATTATTTATCTATGTTGAGGAGTATTTTAGTACCTATTTGGTAGATTGCAAAGTATTGATATTGAATTGTAGATTCAAAAAGAATTACGTTAGCTAAAATATCTATTACTTGGTTTCTTTTATCTCATGGTGTGTTTGATAAAGATGTCTTCCTTGTTTGGCCACTCTTGAATTATTTTCACGTCCTTGTTAATACTCTATGGTGCATCCCATTCAGCCTCTATGATCCTTTTCCTTATTAGTGAATTGGTTTCTACTATTCATGGTAGAATGCTGATTCACAGAATATTCAACTCTTTTCTATATGGCCTTGGCTTCATTATATAA
This sequence comes from Withania somnifera, assembly GCA_039654485.1. Lineage (NCBI taxonomy): Eukaryota > Viridiplantae > Streptophyta > Magnoliopsida > Solanales > Solanaceae > Withania > Withania somnifera. The sequence continues at coordinate 6,538 of JBDJHY010164439.1, read as the reverse complement.
ACTAGTAGATTTAGGAATAACGTCACTAGAAGCATAGATGAACTCCCCTTTATCATTTATGATGAAAAACTACCCAAGATGTAGAGCCTTGGTTCCCTCTTAAAGACCCATCTATGTTGCATTTGAAGACTCTTCTGGGTGGTTGTTGCCAACTAATTGGCCTGCGCATAGCTTGGGATGAACACTCTTCTAGGAACTAAACTATAAAGCGCCATGAATTAAGGATACTCAATCAATGTATTTTACCATATAAATATGATAAAGATTGAGATAAATATGATAGAATATTCTATTTATGGTCATGTTGCCACCGTGCACATGAATATTTTTTAGTTTCATATTTTCAAAAAAATTAAAAGCATGGACTACTCTCACTAGTTGTTTAACTTTGTACTTCTACTTAAATTTCCACCACTTGGTTACTGTTTTCTGGATCTGTACAGAAGGTCGATGAATGCTTGCAGCATTAACAAACCTTCTCTATATTTTGTTAGACAGATCCCTAGTTAATAGGAGGTATTTTATAGCTCCAATTTGAGATGGAGGAAAAAACCTACACCTTGATACCAATGGGATCCCCATCCTTACTACAATCTCATCAACAAGGGTTTACTTTTTTAAAATTCTGCATAGACAGCAAGAAATTTTGAGGGGAATACTCTATCTCTATACTTTTAATAGTGTGTAGGACTTTTCTCTCCTGTTTCTTAACTTTCTCAAGTAGTCTTGACTATGAAATATCCCTTCTTATAAATAGTCCACAAGGGTTTATCAAAATGACTAGAAATTTCTAAACAAACACACAAATTTTAAACTAAGTTTGAATTGCTATACATATATAATTAGCCTTGAGATCAATGATTTCTTATATGAAACTTAGTATCAAGTATTATGAAGAGTTTTAACTGTAAATTAAGTTCTTAAGGAACCTCAAACACAAAGTTAATTCAAAGCTCCCTTATCGACTTAATTTTCGTATAAGGTCAATGATAGGTTAAGTTACAACAATTATAACTCCTAAAACACGAGGAGTTATGTGACCCATAATATATCACACTAGTATTACTTAAGTTTTCTTTCCAACTCTATAAACCGTTAGTCAATACGAGGTCCAAGTAAAAATTTATGGCTTTTTGAGCAGAAGCTATTAGAAGGTGTCAAAGAGGCGATCGGAGGTTGATGGATCATCCTCTAGAGAATGAACCATTCCTAGGGACATACTCTATAATAGTAAACTTCTAAAGGTATGCCCAAAAATTTTATGGTCGTCTCCTAGAGGATGAGACATCCCCTGGGTCATCTAACAAGACATTTTCTACATTTTAAAGAAATTTTAAGGGGTAGTTTGGTCCTTTCCTTACCCAGGCCCCTCCAAAACTTTTAAACACCTAATATGTATATTTTTTCAAGACTTAAATGAATCAAATATTTTCTCAAATTATCTCTCCCTTCTTTCAAAATCCAAACACTCAAGAGAGGGTTTTGAAATCCCAATCCCGAAGAAATTTCAAAAGTTTTTCTAAGTCCCTTTTCTTCTAGGTATGTAGAACTACACTATATCTAATATGGTTTTTAAATAAAAATTTCCTAACTCAAATTCGTATATCAAGTGATAGTTTAGGGTGGAAAGCTATAAGTTTTGAATGTTTTGCGGATCTATCCCAATAGTAAGATATTTTATTTACTTTAAGAGGCTTGTTGAAATATGATATATGTTTGGGTATGTCCTTATTGATATATATTTTTATTCACTATTTTTGAGCTTGGCCTCGTTTTCCTTATGGTTAGATGAATAATTTCTTAGATCGTCTTCGCTGGCCTTAAGTTATTTACATATTCTTGAGTTGTTGGTGTTTTTGATTGCTATATGTAGAGACCTTAGCAGTCTTGGATATCCAATAGGTTTAGTAGATATACACTTAGTTTGAGGTTCTATCATTTTTTTCAAGGATTTGTGTGCCCATCTCTCTCCCTACTTTAGGGTGTGACAAAATTGGCATCAAAATAGGTTTATCCCAAGAGTCTACAAGTTGTGTCTGTTAGAGTCTTGCTTATGAGTGTTTTGTGCATCACACTTATAATTAGGAGGCTATAGGGAATTTAGGAATAGAGCCTCATTTCATTTTTAGATCATGCATAGAGCAAGGTATTATGAAATTTGAATCCAATTCATGTTTTTATGTCCTTTTCTTATAGAAATGCACCAAACTAGACAATTGACTAGACAAAAAATTAGCATGGTTGCTTAATAAGGTACTAGTAATCCCCCTTATTAGATAAATGGATAAACTATGAACTCTATGTGAATCAATAACCCAAGTGATACCTATTTTTCCATTGCCTAATAAGACAAGACGGGACCTATCAGCCCCTCAACTTGGTGGTTCACACTTTTGTCCATGGCTAGGAATTTACATGATGAACTTATCCATAACCTAATGACTTCGGTTAAAAACAAGTTCCTTTAAAGCCAGTCTTCTTATGTGGGCATGTTAGTAGGTTATGGCATGTATCGGCACTGCATGACAAAACCTTAGTAGTAGCATTACTAAGGAATCAAGGCAATAATTGGCCAAGGCATAACTAGGGTGTGCAAGCTAAGGCTATGCCATGGCATGATTGAGGCTAAGGAAAGTTTATGGGCTATGATCTGGAAAAGGTGGGTGATGCTGACAAGGAGTGGAGTGGGTGAGTGAATATACACCTAGGGACCTGGAACAAAGTTGTCATAGCAAGCTACCAAGAGTGTGTTGGCACTAGGGGTGTGCCTTGCATTGTGGATAGTTAGGTGTTATAACCACCTTAGTCCTTTAGAGGGAATTATGGATGTTATAATTAGAGTTTATAGATGTCTTAGTTTGAGCTATGAATTTTAATGTTCCCTTATTAGTTGGGATGCTCCTTTATTAGTTGGGACGCCAACTAATTTTGATAATTCCAAATGTCTGGCATGTGTCAGCCATGTAACAGGTAGTAGTGCCTTATAAATAGGCCTTGATAGATTGTCACAGGTAGAGTATTGGCTGTGTAGTCAATTTTTTTGTGGTTGTCTTTGTGTGCTTTTTTGTTGCATGAGTTAATACAAACTTGGGAAGTGATTTCTTATATGAAGTTGTGTTTGTTTTATTTCTTAAGTCTAGGCAAACTAAGTGTTGAGAAAAAAATAGCAGGCCAAATCTATATGTGTTTAGCTATTAGATGGGTTAAAATTAGAAAAACTTTACCCCATTATAGTTAGGTATCTAAGCTATTTTATTACGATGGGTGCTGAAAGTAACTATAGTAAGTTTCATGAAAAAGTTGGAAAATCTGAAGCCATGATTTTCTTGACTAAAAACCATAAAGCTCTGGTAGATGTGTGATGCATATTTATTCCATCAACACTAAAATCCAATCTTACTATGGTTCTTTGGATGGGTAGTTGGTTGTCTTCATGCTTTTTAGGAAACTATGGATGGAAAAATTTATGACATATAAAAGAAAAATAAAGATTAGAAGGCAGAGGTGGTGATCCTTCACCAGCCTATTGAGAATTTAGCTCATGGTGGTAAAAAACATGCAAAAATAAGATCCCAAAACCAACGTACTTAGATTGTGTTTGTGGTGCTAAAGAACTGAAATGTTTTTTGTTGGACTTGGAGAACTATTTTTCTACTACACTTGTACCTAAGAATGACAAGTTGACAATGGTAGTCCTCTATTTCGGGAACCATATAGTGCTGTGGTGGAGAACAATAAATATAGATGACAAAGGTGCTGGAAAACCTGAATGTGATACATGGGAAAAATTAAGAGATGAACTTCATGAAAAATATCTTCCTTGTAATTCATCTTAGGATTCTAGGGACAGATTGAAGAGGTTGAAGCAAGTTGGTTACTTAAGAGATTAATATTCAAAACATGTCTGATAAAATTATATTGTATAATTTCATTTCAGCAATGCAAGCCTGGGCAAAAAATAAATTGAATAGGGTACAAGGTGCAAGATATTTCTAGTGAAGTTAAACTGGCAGATGCCTTAATTGATTTTTATTCAAACAGTGTTGTCCCTGATCCTAATTTTTCTTCAAGAAGAAAGAAAAGGATAATAGAAAAGTATGGAAGAAAGAGAATCATAGGTAGGAAGGAATTGATAAATGCAAGGGAAAGATGGATACTGCTGCACATAATAAAGGAAAAAATAGTGAAAAAGTATTTTGGACTTGCCAAAAACAAGGGCATTAGTAAGGAACTATCCTAAACAAGGAAATCAGTGCCCTTTTGTCTAAAAAAGAAAATTAGACATAAGGTATAGGAAATTTATGCCTATGTCAATCCACTGTGGTTTCTAAATGTTGTCCGGTGTGAATAGGATAGATATGGGGAAGATGATGATTCTAAATAACTTTCCTTGATCAAAACTCCTGAAAGTGTTGAAGATCTATCAGATGCTTATGTACTTTGGTGTACATTGACATGAAAATTAGGGAGAAAAGTATGGTCACAATAGTATATATAGGTGCTACTCATACGTTTAATTCCTCAGGAATAATGAAGGAATGTGGGTTGAAGTTGTGTAATGGTGAAACAAGGATGAAGATATAAATTTTAAGCCCTAGATGGGCTATGGAATGGAGTTTGACGTGCCACTGTTCCTAGACTATTAGGTTGGACTACATAACTTGATAGTGGTGTCGCTTGATAATTCTAATTTACTACTCGACATTAAATTTATGATAAATTAAAGTACTCTAATTCTTCATTTGGATGGTTTGAAGATTATGGGTAGGAAATTCTATGGTTTTTTGAAAGGTGTATGACCCTTTGATGAGGCAAAAAAAGAGAAACAACTGGAAAAACTTCTTCGTTGACTGCTTGTAATGACCCTCGTGATTCTTTTTGTGCTGTGGCAATTCTCTTGTATGTAAAGGGCACTTGTAACTACCCCAAGTCAATTTTTACTTGCTGGGATCATGGTTGGGTCCCTAGAAGTTGTTGTGGTGTAAATCCTTTTTTAGGACTTACTCAACTTATACAACCCAAAATTTCCTTTCTGTTGATTCCCTCGAGTCCGAAATATCAATTAAATTATAGAGTGTTGGACTTGTACTTGGTTTCCATTCAATGATTGTTTTAGATCTTTTTGGAGCTAAAGTACTAGCGCTCAAGCATGATCGCCCTCAGTTAACACTATATGCCAAATGCTAGTTTTTTTATTCAGCGTGATTGCACTCAGGTAATGCAAGCCGCCCTTATTGTAAGCGTGCCTGAAACTATTAAAGGCTAATTTAACAACTTTCTTGCATTTTCCCTACGAGTATTCACCAAAATTCCCTCTTTTAAGGTCACGTCAGTGTATTTGAAAGTTGGGTTGTGTTATTAATCTTTGTAATCATATCCTTCTAGTTCTACGATTATTTTTACCAGGTAATTCTTTGTTTTTTCTATATATAAAATTCTTGAAATTATATCTTTTATTTCTATCATTAAATTTAGCTAAATTTTGTTCCCTATAATGTACAAGCAGTGCTCGACGCGTGGGTATAAATGTTTTCTTTTTCTGAGCTATTAGGGTTTTTTGACCCGATTTTAGCTCAAATTTAGACCCCACTATTTAGATAACAATATGGGGATTATTTTACTCATATTTAACACATGGATTATGCTTTTATAGCCTCGTGCATATTTGAGTTTTGTATGTGATTTTGGATACTTAAGGGCACTCTTCTATAGGATATCGCCGAATTTTAGGTAGTATAAAGTCTACTTTATTCAGATCGGGTATTAGTGTAGTATATGTATGGTAAAGTGCTAACTTGAGGATGAGATGACTATTTAGTCCCTAATGTGCTTATTTTTCCAACATATGGCCCATTTGGCAGGCTCTTAGCTTAGCTACTTACCCTGGGGGATGTCTTACCCTACCCATATATCTCACCCATGTGTCTTACGCCAAATTTGGACTATTGTGTGGTTAGGGTAGGAGTAACACCATTGATGCGTATTGTTATACACCGACTCTGGACTTTAGCATGGTTAGGGAGGGTGTTATACTAAGGATTAGAGCTTAGTAGCTATCCCCCGATTTAGGTTGGTGGCTTTAGAGACGATCTAGTTAGGATGATATTCTGCATTCTACTTGATATGTTATAAGATGATATTATACCTAGATAGGTACAGATGTATGGGTGGTTGGCATCCTCATGTGTTGAGATTATACCCTAACCCGATGCGAGTTAGGGAGTGAGGGGTTCTTGGTTGAGCTATGGAAGCTTCGTGTATTTCCTTGTGTAGGTGCTCTCTTGTCTTTAACAGGAGCCTCCTGGGAAGTTTTGGGACCTTGGGTGCGGTTTCTCATGGTTCGAAATCATTGTTGGGCTAGGGGATGATATACCTTGTGACTAGGCATCATAGACTAGCTTAGCTTGTTAATTGATTCTATGTAGCGAGTATGCATTAGATGTTTCAAATGGTAACTTTATTTTGAAAGAGTAATTACTAGAAAAGGATTTCATATATACTTATATCTTCCATCACTACTCTTATGAGTAGTATTGAG
>JBDJHY010164430.1:0-12515 GCA_039654485.1 Withania somnifera | reverse complement strand
GCTCAATTCAAGTTTTAATAATAAACCTTGAAAAAAATCATCAATTCCTACCTCAAGCTTCTTTCTTTTGTTTACTTTAATTATGAAAATATGCTAACACATGAGGACTTTCATAACTAAATAATCATCATGAAAATTTCATAATTCTAACTCAAAAACATCAAGTTAATTATCACTTCAGGGATTCATAGTTTATAGAATTAAATAAGAATCCTAGCATGATTCTACATCTTCAAAACCTTATTTAGAAAATGATTTTTGGGCACAAGGATGAAAGGAGTCCTTGTTGAATCCCACATACCTGATTAGAAGAAATTTGATGGTGAAAAATCAACTACCAAGATGCTACAATGGAGTCTCTTTGAAAAACCCTAGCTCTTGTCTCTTTGGAGAAGTTGGAAGAAAAACCGTTGTTTGATTTGATTAATCCAAAAAATTTTTGGTTTTTGACTTTCAACTGTATGAATTGGGAGCACAGGTCATGGTCTTGAAATGTATGTGTGGTGGTTGGGTCTCGTGGACCCTTAACAGTGAAAGGAGAATCTTTTGGTCATGCAGTATAATTCACATCACGAGTCTTACTGTTTCACACGAAGGATTATACTATAGGAAGCCAAGAGTCGTACTATGCACCTGAGAACATTTCACAACAGAACAGTCTTTAGTAAGTTGTCAATAAGTTTTTACTACAAATTCAAATGAGATGCAGTTTATTGAGTTGGAAACTAGATTCAATGGCCTTTTTTAGATAGGTCATGGTTCACCTAATGTATTATAGATCAAAAGATATAATCATTTAAATTTGTCCCAAGCACGAAGTAACATCAAAACCATGCATACTGAAAGAGCCCTGAACTCAACTTTGTGTTATAAGTTGTTAACCTATAATCACTTTAAGAACTCATACCACACTTTGTTTAGGATATTATCGCCAAGGGACAAGACTCAAGGTTTATATTATTTCCCCCTTCGGATCATTCGTCCTTGAATGAAGGCTATAACTCAAATAGAGGGAACTCAACTGATAAAACTAACCAACTTACTGAACTGGACATAAGTATGATATCCAATGAATTTATTTGGTTAATCTAACCCTAAGTATGATACTAACTCAACTGATAAACATGAAAAATGCAACAACTAACCTCAACATCAAAACTAGTCAAATAGCACACAAATGCACAAATATGGACTCATGTACTACTAGCTCAACTAAGAATCAATACTTTACTCAACTCATGTATGAAAGCACTGAATGGACTCATGAAATGCTACATTATACATGATCATAGACTAAAGAGGACACAAGCTTAATAGAGAGGTTATTACCTCGAGAAGGAATGGAACTAGAAGGGAACAAATATGGATATCTACTAATTATATTGGTCTCTGCCTCCCAGGTAGATCCCTCAACTGACTGGTTCCTCATGATAACCTTAACTGATGCTATCTCTTTGTTCCTTAATGGACTAACCTGTCAATCAAGAATCTGAACAGGGACCTTCTCATAGGTCAAACTATCATAAATGTTGATATCGTCAACTGGTACTACCAAAAATAGATCACTCATGTATTTCCTCAATAACGAGACATGAAATACAGGGTGATCCACAGCTAACTCTGTTGGAAGATCTAACAGATAGGCAACCTTGCCTACCCTCCTCACAATCTAATAAGGCCCAATGTACCTCGGACTTAACTTACCTTTTCTATCAAATCTCATGACTCATTTCATAGGAGACACCTTCCAAAATAATCAATCTCCAACATCAAATCTAACTCTCTCCTCCTCTTATCTTCATAAGACTTCTTCCTACTCTGGGTTATCCTCAACCTCTCTCGAATAGTTTGGAATTTCTTCATAGCATCAAGAATATACTCTGGACCTATAACCGCTGCCTCACCAACCTTAAACCTACTAATCAAAGACCTACACTACATTCCATATAATGCCTAAAATAGGGTTATCTGAATACTCGAGTGATAGTTGCTGTATGGAAACTCAATCAAAGGTAGGTCTTTAATCCACTTACTTTTGAAATCAAGTGCACACGCTATCAGCATATCCTCCAAAGTCTGAATAGTTATTTCAGCCTGGCCATTTGTCTGCGGATGAAAAACAGTATTTAACTAAACTTGAGTACCAATACCCCTCTGAAATGATCTCCAAAACTACTATGTAAATTGTGGACCACGATCTAATATAATAGACAGAGGTACACCATGCGTACGAATAGTTTTCCCCAAGTAGATCCTACCATACTGTTCTGCTGAATAATTGGTATCAACAGGTAGGAAGTGAGAAAATTAGTCATTTGGTCTGCTATAACCCATGATAAATCGGTAACCAAATCCATTTTAATCACCTCTTACTTTTATGTCTAAATCTCAAACTACTGCATCTCACCTACTGGTCTCTGGTGCTCTATCTTCACTTGTTGACAATAAGGACACTTGGCTACAAACTCCGCTATGTCTTTGTTTATACCTTCCCACCGGTACACCTTTCTGAAATTTTTATAACTCTTAGTATCTCATGGATGAATAGAATTATGGAATTATAAGCCTCTGAAATGATCCTGTTTCTCAATCCATCAGTTGTTGAAACATACAGAAGATCTTGATAATGAAGAACCCCCATCTCTCTCTTTGGCGAAAACATGAACCTTATGCTTATGGACTGCATCTTTTAGCTTCAATAGAATTGGATCATTGTCTTACTTCTTATTCACCTCAACAATAAGAGATTACTTAAAAGCATTCATAACAATTATACCACCATCCTTTGCACCAATCAATCTAACCCCAAGGTGTGCAAGCCTATGCATATCCCTATGTAACTCCTTTTTATCTACATCAACTTGTGATAGACTCCCTAAAGGCAACCTGCTAAGGACATCATCCACTACATTAGCCTTTCCTGGATGATACATATCTGTCATGTCATAATCCTTCAACAAATTAAGTCACCTCCTCTGCCGAAGATTCAAATCTTTATGATGAAACATATACTGGAAACTCTTACAATCAGTGGAGACATCTACATGCACTCCATACAAGTAGTGTCTTCACAACTTTAAAGCAAAAACCACAGTTGCAAGCTAAAGATAATGGGTAGGATAATTCTTCTCATGAACATTAAGTTTTTTAGAAGCATAAGCTACAACTTTACCATGATGCATCATAAAGCAACCTAGAGCAACCCTCAAAGCATTATAATACACAACGAACCCATCGGAACCATCAAGCAAAGTCAACATCGGAGCAGATGTCAACCTAGACTTCAACTCTTGAAAACTTCTCTTACAAGCACAAACCACTCAAACTTTACCTTTTCTAAGTCAAATGGGTCAAGGGAGCGGCTATGGAAGAAAAGCCCTAAACAAATCTATGAAATACCTATCTAGACCAAAAAACTGCAGATATATGATGGAGAGGTAGGTCACGGCCAAATACGGACAGAATCAAACTTTTGGGAATCTACTTGAATACCCTCGCTAGAAATAATATGACCAAGAAAGACGATTGACTGAAGCCAAAACTCACGCTTAAAAAACTTAACATATAGTTGAAGCTCTCAAAGGGTCTAAAGAACAACTTAAAGATGGTTTTCATAATCCTCCTCACTTTTGGAATGAAAAAGAATGTCATTAATGAAGATAATCACAAACAAGTCCAAGTGGGGCTTGAAAATCCTTTTCATGAGATCTATGAAAGTTGCAGAAGCATTAGTCAAACCAAAAGACATGACCAGAACTCAAAATGTCCATAACGAGTGCAAAAAGCTATCTTTGGAATATCTAACTCTCTAACCTTAAGCTGATGATAGCTGGAACTAAGATCAATCTTTAAAAAGTGTCTATCACTTTGCAGCTGATCAAACAAGTAATCAATCCTAGGAATAGGATATTTATTCTTAATTGTGACTTTGTTCAGCTAACGGTAATCAATACACAACGGAGGGAACCATGTTTCTTACGTACGAACAAGATAGGATCACCCTAAGGAGATACACTCGGATGGATAAACTCCTCATCTAAAAGATCAGCTAAATGGTCATTTAACTCTCTAAGATCAGTTGGTGTCATCCTATATGGCAGAATAGAAATAGGCTGAGTGCCTAGAACAAGATTTATACCGAGGTCTATCATTATATTACAAGGGGACTCTAGGTAAATCCTCAGGAAACACATAAGAAAACTCTCAAACTACAGGGACATACTGGATATCAAAGGTCTCAGACTTAGAATCTAAAATTGAACCAAATGATAAAGGAACCCCTTAGAAAGTATCTTTTTAGTCCTTAGATCGGAAATAAACCACTCAAGGAAAGGTCTACACAGAAGATGGAAGGGGATAACTCTAGTCCTATAGTAAAAAATAACATGAAATTAATGGAGCCAATCCATGCCTAGAATAATATCAAAGTCTACCATACCTAACACATTCAAATCAGAAGGAACAACCATCCTCAGAACAAAAAATGGGACAACTATGGTAGACTCTCTCAGCTAGAATAAGATCACAAACAGGTGTACAAACAGACAATGCGTCAGATAAAGCATCAGGATCAACACCAAACTTTCTACCAACTACATGGATACAAAAGAAAGAGTAGCTCCAAGGTCTAACAATGTATATATATCCACCTCACAAACTCTCAACATACATGTCACGACATTAGCTGACTTCTCCTGATCCTAAATAGAACCCAAAGCATACAAATATTTTTGGCACTGGCCTCCACCAATAGAAGTAGCAGCAACCTGCGAAGGCTGGCATGGTGCTGGAGTTGCTGCTGGTGTAGTAGTTTATGTGTAGTTACTCTTAAGGTCATTTTTTCATTTTCAGCATATTTTACCATCTTTCATCTCTCGTAGTTGCCTTATGATAAATTATGTTTTATTTCATGGTTGGTTCGAGAAATAAAAAGTATTTTGGGCAAGTTTTTGAACTTTAAAGGGTGAAATATTGGACTTCAGTAGTCATTCGGAGTTCAGAACCTCGAATAAAAAATCTTTTAGTGTCATTAACTCCAGAATGTTGATTTTGGTCTAGAAAGACCTTTGGTTAGAGGTTTATCCCTTTCATGATGAATAGGTGATTTGACGGGATAATTTGGAAGTTTAAGTTGTATATTTGACTTGGTCAGCATTCGAAGTTATAGTGTTTTGATTCAAATATCAATTCCATTAGTTCAGGAACATGATTTTTGGGTTAGTATAACTATTGGATTAGGTCCCATGGCATTTAGATAAGTTTTGAAAAGTTTTTGAGTTTTCAAAATTGGAAGCAAAAAAGAGTTGGCCAACATCAATATTTGATGATAGCAAGCTCGAAGTGGAATTTTGACAGTTCCACTAGCTTAGTAATAAGATATTTGGTCTATTCAAAGGTTTGGTTTAGTTCCCTAGGCTATTGGATGAGTTTTGAGTCCTTTTTTGGAAGATTCTTAATTTAAGAGTTGACTTTGGTCAACATTTGATTAATATGACCTTGTTTAAATAATTCTAAAAATTCCAAAATATATTTTACAAGTGGTTTACACTATTTATTTGTATTCGGGAGGTCCCGAATGGGTTTTAGGTACTCGTTCGTAGCTTAAAGTTTTTTACTATGGAGTTTTAATAGTATCACTTGACTGAAATGAACTCATATTGATATGTGGACGTTACCAGTAAACCCGTTTTGAAATTTCACAACTAACGCAAAAAGAGTCGGGTTATTTTTCTATCGTGTGAGGAAGTTATGGCCTTTTTAATAAAAATTAAGTGGCTGGCGCAGAAATTTCTAGTGTATATATCTGTATATTTAAATCTCAGACTGTATTTATTTGGTATTTTGAGCATATTGGTAGTTTTAGGGCTTATACTTGAGTGATTTTTGTGGAATTCATCTCGGTTTAATAAGAGGGTTAGTATCCAATACGTATTTTGACATTATTACATGATTTCTTCAGCTATAAATTTTTTTCATTCGTAAAATTATTAGAGAAAGAGTGGGGTTTTATCAATTTGGACTCAATTTTTAATGAAATTTTATATTTGGGATCCTTATGCTATGGGTAAGCTTATTGTAACATAAATTCATGAATTTATCAACTATTTTATCATTTTAAATTGCGTATAAGCTTGAAAATTTAAGGTTTTTTCAGTCAAGTTAATATTTGATAAGTTGATGATTTCAAGGTCGACTTTAACTCTGTCTTTTTGGTTTCATAGTTAGATTTTTGAAGTTATGGGCAACATGATTTTGAAGTAAAATTTTAGATTTTCCCTTGGGTCTTGGGTTTGACTTTTTGAGTTGACTTCTTGGATCCGGTTTTAAAGTATGGAAATAAGGTTGATAGTTTAGTTTTCTTACGTAGAATTCATATTTTAATAGATTGGGAGCGTTCGGAGGTAATTCAAAAGAGAAAGACTTCAACTTGAGTGTTTTGTCCTCCTTAAAGGCAAGTTGAGGTTATTTGGTTTCTCTATGAATTGCCTTAAATTGACTCTTATAATTGGAGACGATATCTTGATAAATAATTTGGGCTTAATGTATAGTTGTTGTTGAAATTTACCCTTGATGAATTATTGATGTACTTTTAATCAAATTGTGATGCCCGAGAGGCTAAATTGAGAGAAAAGATAATTCTCGATAGTATTTTCCCTTGAGAGGCCTGACTTTGTAATATTTGAATATGAAACTTAGATTGTGTCTAGACGAGACTATTAGACACTGTATAAAATGTCCTTGCAATATTATAAGTTATTGATATTGACTGTTGGTTTGCCATTGTGCCTTGATGATATTATTGTAAAGGCATATCCAAAGCTCTAGTCGGGTGCCTATATTTATGGAAAGACAAAGCTAAGGCTCTGACAGGGTGTCCATATTATGAGAAAAGCAGGGTCAAGACTCTGATCGATTGCCTATGTTATTGAAAAGACATGGTCGAGGCTCTGACCGAGTATCTATATGGTTGAAAGGTACAATCGAGGCTCTTACCGGGTACCTGAATTAAGAAATTGATATTGGGCATTTTTTATGATTTGGGAAATACCATCTATTCTGATTTATACTTGGGCTTGAGACCCGGTTGATGATTTTGGTTGTTGCTGAACTTGACTTTCATGATACTTTATTTCTATTATATTATTTGGAGAGTTGTTGTAGTTATTTATACTTATTTGTAATTGTATAAACTATTGGTGAGCTGCTGGATATATATGTTGCAGGTTGTAATATTTGGAAGATCAGTTAGAAGTTAGGGGCTTTCGTTATCTCTTTATAGTTAGACCAGCCGAAGACGCTATTAAGTACCATTATTTTATACTCACTCCTTACTTTTTTACACTTTTGTGCAGGTGTTGAGCTACGGACTTAGTCTTTATCTCCCTCCCGTTAGTCCAGGAGCAGTTTGAGGACTCAAAAGTAGATGGTTGACTTTTCATTAGTTGACGAAGACTTCTCATTATCTTTATTTTCTAGTGTCTTTACTTAAGAAAAATTCAAATTTAAACATTTGGTTTCCCTTGAAATCTTTCTAGAATGTCTTATAAAAGAGTGGCTACCTAATTTTGGGTATTGAAAAGACTTCCAATTAAATATTTTACTTGTGTATTTACGAATTTTTATTGGTTTTCCTGACTTTTATTCGTGAGTTAGGGTAATTTACCCAGTTGAGAAGATAGGTGCCATCACGCCTAAATTTCGGGGCGTGACAGTGTGATATAGCTCCACCCTAATGAAATGTGGGACAATCTCTTTGCTTATTCACTGACAATCCACAAGAATAACAGTTCTTCGAAGGGAAATCCCGAACACTCTGACTAATCTTTCCACACACAAAACATCATTGGACCCATCCATACAGTGTCCCCAATGAGGTTTACCATGCTTAGACATATCTGAGCACCACTCTACTGAGTTGACTTGTTTTTTTGACTCTTCAAAGGTCTAAATGATGAAAGGGATGATCCCCTAGAACCCTACTATTACTGCTTCTATGTAAACCCATTAGATTTAGGATGACTAGTCTTAGCCCTTTTACTCTGCTGAATTTTTCTAAATTTAGCCTTATCCTTCACTATCTACTCAAGATGCACAACCTGTCTACAAATTTCCATGTCAATACTCAACATAGCTACTCTCCCCGCCTGGATTAAATGAGGAGAAAGACCAGACACAAACACATCCATCTTGGTATACATATCAATAATCATCTCTGAAGCATACCTCTATAACTTGGTGAACTTTGTGTTTTACTTAGACACAGTCATGGAGTCATGCTCCAAAATAATAAAATCATGGACCCTCTCTTTCCTCTTCTCTCTAGGAAATAATCTACCCATAAATGTTATCTCAAACTCCTTCAAAGATGGTGAAACAGCTCCAACTCCCTTGTTCTTTCTCCACAGATCACAGCAATACCTGGCAATATCCTTTAGTTGATAAGCTTCCATGTTAACCCTATAAATACAAAAACTCTCATCATATCACAAATTCAATAAAATTCCTCAATAAAGTTCTTCGGATTATCCACAGTCCTAGAGCCATGAAACTCTAAAGGAATCAACCACAAGAACTCTGTCTCCCCCACAACTCCGGTATCAAGAGTAATTAGTTGAACCACAGGAAACTAAACTAGCTGTTGAGAATGTGCCATCACTTTCTGAGCCATCATATGCATTATGTTATGTAACTCTGTTGTGGTAACGTCTGTTTATGGTTGCTGTGGATCTGGAACCTAGTTCTGCTGGTTCCTTATCCCGTTCTGGAGAGCTGATCATCATATAGGCATGATATAAAACATGTAAAACATGAGTTAGAAAGAGGAAATATCTCGGAAGTCAAGCTCCAAAGAATGAAATATAACATTGATAAAGGGAAACTTTTCCTAAATGTTATGTATCCTCCTAATCATAGATGTGATACATTCACTCCTACAACTAAGATTTTACCTAACGCTGGCTTTCAGACTTAACCTAGGACTCTATGAACCTAGTTCTCTAATACCAAGCTTGTCACGCCCCAAGCTCATCCTATAGGAGGGACTAGCATCCTTTGCCTCTAAGTTGCCCTAGAAACCTCAAGTAACCACTTAGATCATGCATAGCCCTACACACATCACTCAGTGGAAGCAATAACAATAATATCATAAGTGTAATAGGATCCTCACAATAATTGTAAAATAGTCTCGATAAAAGAATAGATAAATCAAGTCTCAAAACCATACATCTCAGTATGAAAACCTTTACTAGCTAAGGAATGGACTGCTAGCACAAGAGTTTACTAGTTAGTATCTAATAAAGAAAATAATAAATAATAAAGATAAAGTCCAAGATCTAGATAAATAAATAAAATAACTCCATAGCTTGCCCTCAAATCAAGTAAGGACACACCAATCTTCTAATCTTCTAGGTATGCGAGTAGTGTCAACCTCGAATGTCCGCATGGTTGGAAATATTTGCGTGTAGGTTAACACATGCAACAAGAGTAAAATCATCACATTAAATATGTACTTACCGGCATCCTTTGCCTCTAAGTTGCCCTAGAAACCTTAGAGTAACCACTTGGATCATGCATAGCCCTACACACATCACTCAGTGGAAGTAATAACAATAATATCAGAAGTGTAATACGATCCTTGCAATAATCAAAAAATAGTCTCAATATAAGAATAGATAAATCAAATCTCAAAACCATACATCTCAGTTCGAAAATCTTTACTAGCTAAGGAATGGACTGCTAGCACAAGAGTTTACTAGATAGTATCTAATAAATAAAATAATAAATAATAAAGATAAAGTCCAAGCTCTAGATAAATAAATAAAATAACTCCATAGCTTGGCCTCGAATCAAGTAAGGACTCACCAACCTTCTAATCTTCTAGGTATGCGAGTAGTGTCAACCTCGAATGTCCGCATAGTTAGCAATATCTGTGTGTAGGTTAACACATGCAACAAGAGTAAAATCGTCATATTAAATATATACTGATTACATGGGCAGGTATAAATAAGTTGTACAATGTAATAATAAGTAATATGTAATGCATGAGAGTAAATCTCATCTTCAGCTCTAACTCAAATAAGTAATTTAGTAGTATCTAATGAAAACAGTTAAAAAGCTCATATCTCAAGTAAACCCAGCTACAACATCTTATCTCATCACTTTTTAACAAAAGATAAAGACTTAGTAAAAAGATAAGCTTCATTTTTTTCCTACCAAAACTGTCACTTTTACTTCTTTTCAAACTATCAGACATTACTAATCAGTGGGAGTTACGATAACAACATACCTCAGACATAAAGTGTGAAAGCTATATATATCCCCATCTAGAAGGTCTTTATACCTTGCTAAAGGATATGAGAACTATATCTACTCTAGTGGATCCAACTAGACTACTAAGTTCAACTAAGCGGTACTAAAATCGATATAAATATCAACAGTACCTTAGGACATCCAGGTTGGGCTATAAGTGCCTCTTCCCAGGCCTCTTCCCACCCTTGGTTCTAATACTCTTACCATAAAAATATAATTACTTCTGTCCACTCTCAACTGTTCGCTTTCACTGTTTCGTGACTAGTGGATTTTCCCCTTCCCAGAAACCCACTAATCAAGCTATCACTTTTATCAATTACCACTGATCGGGTAAAGTTAGTCAATTATGACTCTTCATTAACATTATACAGCTCAACTTATCAATTTAAGCATATATATTAATACTTTCCTTCAACTAGGCCTAATTAGCCAAAAAAAATTAAATTTAATCATACTTCATTAATGCTCTTTAACTAGGTTTAACAAGAAAAAGTAGTCAATTTATACACTCTTCAACTTCATAATCAAAATCATATAAAACTAGTCAAGTAATTATGACACTACAATGCTCAATTCAAGTTTTACGAATAAAGCCTGAAAACAATCATCAATTCCTACCTCAAAGCTTCTTTCTTTCTTTTACTTCAATTGCAAAACTATGTTAACCCATGAGGACTTCCATAAATAAATAATCATCATGAAAATTTCATAATTCTAACTCAAAACATTAAGTAAATCATCACTTCAGGGATTCATAGTTTATAGAATTAAACAAGAACCCTAGCATGCTTCTACATCTTTAAAACCTTAATTAAAAAAGTGGTTTTAAGTACAAGGATGAAAGGAGTCCTTTTATGAAAGCCCACGTTATTGATGGTGAAAATCAACTACCAAGCTGCTATAATGTAGTCTCTTTGAAAAACCTTATTTCTTGCCTCTTTGGAGAAGCTGGAAGAAAAACTCTTTGCTTGATTTGATTAATCCAAAACATGAATGATTTTAGGATTTAGGATATTTATATTATTAGTCAAAACTTCATGGTTTTAGCTCAAAAATTCAAAGGAAATTCCAAAATAACCCTCATTAAATGTACTAGAAAAGTTGCTGGCATTACTCCATGAGTTGTGGAGTAGCACTGTACGACTCGTGGAGTGCTTCTCCTTGAGCCGTACTGTGACAAAATCTCACTGGAAATTATCCCCTTACATCACGAGATAAGACCACGAGTCATGGTCCTCAAATCCATGGCTCGTGGTGGGGTTCGTACTAATGGGACCAAAGTTTTGGTTTTTTACTATCAACAGTACGAATTGTGAGTACCAGTCGTGGTCTTGAAGTTATAGGTCGCGGTTGGGTATTGTGGACCCTTAACAAGGAAAGGAGAAGTTCTACTCGTGCAGTATGACTCATATCACGAGTCTTACTATTGTACACCATGAATCATACTACAAGAGGCCAAGAGTCGTACTATGCACCTGGTAACATTTCACAATAGAACAACCTTTGGTAAAATGCCCATATGTTTTTATTCTAAACTAGAATTGACACTCGGTTTGTTCCATTAGAATCTAGACTCAAAGACCTTTTATGCATAGGTCATGGGCCACCTAAGTCATTATGTATCAAAATAGATGGTCTTTTAAAATTGAACTAAGCACAAATTAACATCAAAACTATTAAAAGAGCCTTGAACTCAACTTTGTGCTATAAGTTGTTAATGACCTCTCTAATCACTTCAAGCACTCATAACACATTTTTTAGGATATTATCACCAAGGAAAAAGATTAAATATGTTACAACGATCTTGACCAAAAGTCTCAAAAAAATTTCTAAGTGTGGAATGGTTCCACAGATCATTCCATGGTCCTGAGACAGGACGACAATTCGTTGAATGAATTGTGAAAAGTTCCCAGGTATTATTGTAGCCTATTTTTGGGGTTTTTTTTTATAATTTCTCACCTATTAAATACTTACTCCCATGTATTTTTGGACTAAAAAATACTCACTATATAAATTCCAGTACACTTTTGGCTAATTAAATCAAAGAGAACGTTCTTCTCTAAAATTCTCTCGAGTAGCAAGGATAGGGTTTCAATAGGAGTTCTTAATTGTAGAAGTGTATTCATCAATTTTCTTCCATCAAAGGGAAGCAAATCATGTACGTGCACTATGAACAAGGACTCATTTTATCCTTGTGCCCAAATAGA
>JBDJHY010164412.1:0-12515 GCA_039654485.1 Withania somnifera | reverse complement strand
AGCTGGAGTCAAGTATAAAGTGTCATAATATCTCCCTCTTGTGATCATTCATTCTCAAACGAAGGTTAATGATGAGCTTGGAGTGAATGGGACTACTGAAATAGATAGGCTAAGTACTGAACTAAACATGAACATGATACTCACTGATTTGACTGAAGTAAGTATGACTGATTGCATCTAGCATGAATGCACGCATTGAGACTCATGAAAGTTGATATAGAACATGAAACAGGATGAATTAAGATGAATAAAAAGGTCTATTACCTCCTACTGAACCTGAGATAAAAGGCAAAATATGAGGTTATTTGGTCATCATATATGCATCTGCTTACCAAGTATCTCACGATACAGAATGATTCCACCAAAGGACTTTGAACAAAGTTACCTCTTTGTTTTTGAGTTAGCAAACCTAAAGGACAAGGATCTTAACTAATACCTCCACATAGGTAAGACTATCTCTAATAAAACCTATGTCCCCCAGAGGCTATATCAAAGAAGGATCATCAAGGCATTTTTTCAACATGGATATATGAAAGACTGGATGCACTACTGTTAAGTATGTGGGAAGGTCTAAATCATAAGAAACATTACCAACCTTCCTCAAAATATGATAAGGACCAATGTATCAGGGACTGAGCTTCTTTTTCTTCCCAAATATCATGACTCCTTTCGTAGGAGACACCATTAGGAAGACTCAATCATTAACATCAAACTCTAAGTCCCTCCTTTTCACATCAATATATGATTTTTGTCTAATCTGAGTCGTACTCAATCTATCTTTGATGATCTGAACCTTTTTTGTAGCATCATGTACTAAGTCCCTATCTTGGTTGCCTCACTAACCTCAAACTAACCCATAGTAGATCTAAAATTCCTCTCATCAAGTGCCTTAAATGGGCCATCTAAATACTAGAGTGTTAGCTATTATTATACAAAACTATATTAAAGTCAAGTAGTCATCCTAATTACCCTTGAAGTTGATTGCATAATCCCTCAACATATCCTCTAACATTGAATGGTCCACTATGCCTAGCCATCTACTATGAGTTAAAAGTTGTGTTGAGATGAACCTAGATACTGAGGCCTTTATGAAAAGACCTCTAAAACTGAAGGGGGAGGGATAAACCGCATATCTTTATCGATATAATACATAATGGAACCCTATGCTTCCTAATAATATCTTGAAGATAGATCCTCCCATAATCCTCTGCTGAATAACTAGAATGGACTGGTAGAAAATGGGTTGATTTCATCATCCTATCTACAGTCATCCAAATAGAGTCATGCTTCTTCTTAGTGCGAGGTAGACCAGTAATGAACTATGTATTTATCAACTCACACTTCTACATAAAAATATCAAAGTTTTGCATCTCATATTCTGGCCCATTGTGCTCAGCTTCCACTTGTTCACAGTTTGGACACTTAATGACAAAATCAACTATGTCTTTGTTTATCCAATTTCACCAATAAATATCTCTTATATCCCTATACATCTTAGTATCACTGGGGTGAACGGAATATTTGGAACTGTCATCCCTAGAGATATTCTTCCTTAACCAATCTATATCTGAAACTCATAATTGTCCCTGATACCTGGACATACCATATCCCCTTGAGAGATATATGTATCTTCTTCTTATGCACTACACCTATTTTTTCTGAAGCAAAACTGGATCACCATATTTTTTTTATTTTACCTCGGCCACTAAAGACGATTCAGAAGGACTGAACCAACATACCGCCATTATAAACATCAGTCTGTCTAACCCCTAAGTGTGCAAGCTTGCGTACCTCTCTAGAAAAATCCTTTTTACCTTCATCAATGTGAATAATACTGACTAAGGACAACGGCTAAGTGTGTCTACAACCTTATTAAATTGGCATAAGTGGTACATCACACTCATGTCATAATCCTCAAGAAGATCCAACCATATACTCTATCGTAGATTTAACTCCTTCTTGGAAGAAGACATGCTGTAAATTCTTATGATTTTTAAGAACATCCACATGTACACCATACAAATAATGCCTCCAAGTCTTCAAGAAAAAAACAGTAGTTTCCAGCTCAAGATCGTGAGTTAGATAAATATTCTCATGAACTTTATGTCATATGGATGTATATGTTATGAATTTACCATTCTGCATCAAAACAAACCTTATTCTGACCCAAGAAGTATTATAGTAGACAATAAAACCCTTTGTACCAGCTAACAGGGTCAACTAAAGCTAAAGTCAATCTAGCTTTCAACCATTGAAAACTTTTCGCACAAAAATTTGATCAATCAATATTTTGTCTTCTAATTTATCCTAGTCAATGAGGTATCTATATAAGAGAACTCCTCAAAAAATTTTCTATAGTACCCAATTAAAGCCAAGAAACTCAAGTTGTCCAAAGAAGAGGTTGGTCTAGGCCAATATTTGACTACATCTATTTTTTGAGAATCAACTTGGATACCTTTGCCGGCAATGATATGACCAAGAAAAGCTACTGACCTTAACCAGAACTCACACTTAGAGAATTTGTCATAAAGTTGGCAGTCTTGAAGGTTCTAAGGATAAATCTAAGATGATTGTCATTCTCCTTCTTAGTTCTAGAATAAACTAGAATATCATCTATAAAGACTCATGATCAAGTTCAAGTACTACTTGAACACCCTATTCATGAGGTCCGTGAAATCTTTAAGAGGATTAGTCAACCCAAAGGAAATGAACAAGGACTCAAAATGGACATAATGGGTTATGAAAGATAGTTTTGGAATAACACACTCCCAAACCTTAAGTTGATGGAAAAAAATAAAGATCAATCTTAGATAAATAGCTACATCCTGAAGATAATAAAACAATTCATCAGTACTGATGATAGAATATTTATTCTTGATAATTAGACTACGTTCAGCTGGCAGGAATCTATGCACATTCTAAGGGATTTATCTTTTCTATGCATGAACAAGACATGGTAACTCGCGGGGAGAAATATTGTGCCTAAAAAACACCTTCTCTAGAAGGTTTGCTAACCGATTCTTAAGGTCACTAAGCTAAGCTAGAGTCATTCTATATGGCAGAATAAGATAGGATGAGTGTCTAGGATAAGGTCTATCCAAGGTCAATTTCTCTATCTGGTAGGACAACAAATAGATCCTCATGGAATATTTCTAAGAATTCATTAACTATATATTGGGTGTTTCAAACTTAGAGCCCTTAACCTAAAATATATGATTAATGCATCCTCCAGAGATCAATTTTTTGGATTTGAAGTAGGAGATAAAATGACCCTTAGGGACAACTGCACTACCCTCTAACTCAGGGATAGGTTCATCTAGAAACTAAAAACAGATAACTATGGTCTTACATCCAACCATGGCATAACATAAATGAATCTCGTCCATTCCAAGGATGATATTAAATTCTACCATATATTATTCTATGAGATTTGCAAGAATGATTTTTTTAAGAACTGACACTGGACTATTTTTGTAGACTCTTTGAGCTATGATAGATTCACCGACTGGAGTGGAGATAAAAAGGGTTTAAAAAACTCTCAAGACTGACTGGATATAAAAAAAGACACAAAAGATATGGTAGCTCCTGGGTATAATAATGTATAAACATCAAGAGTGTAAAGTCGTAACATACATATAGCCATATCTGATGACTACTCCTAATGTTGCATGGAACCTAATGCATATGACCAGTTTTAGCCTGACCTCCATTGGTGCAAGATAATGCACCCTATCTGGTGCTGTTGAAGAGATAACTTGAGTCATGTTAGCAACATTTCCTTGCCCAATTGAAGGATACTATTTAATCCTATGTCTCAACTGGCCATATCCAAAACACCCACTCTACCCATATAAACACTTACCAAAGTGGTTCTTACCACACTTGTCACATATAGGGTAGGTACTCCCTCCTACGACATTGCCTTAATAAAATGAGCCTGATATCTTAATCTTCTGAGTCTGTTGACGTCTATAATTTTGTGATGGATTAGGGATGAAGAAAGGGATGGTCCCCTATAACTCTTTTATTCATGCTTTTGTGACTGAGGTGATCTTTACCCTCTACTTGGTTTAGGCTAGATAAACTAGGATTGGTCGGTCTTTGTGAGGCCTGAGATTCTATGATAGAGAAGCGGCTGAAGATAGGGCTGGTCCACAATAACTCTGCTATTGATGCTTTTGTGACTGAGGTGGTCTTTATCCTCCACCTGGTTTGGGCTTGTTAAACTCAGATTGTCTAGTCTTGAATTTCTTCCTTTTATAACTCTCCCTCAACTTGAACTTATCACCCTCTATCTACTCTAGTTGAACTATCAACCAAAAAATATCCATATCGCTAATCAATGTAGTTGATTTCATTTACTTCAATAGGTGATGAGAGAAGCCATAGACAAACATACTAATCAATTTGTGCATTTCAACAACCATCTCTAGGGCATATTGAGAAAATTGAGTGAACTGTATCCCATACTCTGGCACAGATTGGAGATTTTCCCTAAATTGAAAAACTCTCTGGTCTTTTCCTCCCTCTTTTACCTTGGAAATAAATGGCCCAAAAGTTCTTCTCAAACTCTGCTCAGGCTGGAGGGACAGCTCCTGCAGGCTGATTATTTCCCCATTGGTCAGCCCAAAGTCTAGCTACATCCTTTAATTGGTAGGATAGTAAGTCAATCTTGTCAAGATCAGCTACCTTTATTATTTCAAAAACTCTGTGGATCACTTCTATAAAGTTCTTAGGTCTCCTTCCAACTTAGACCCATGGAATACTTGAGGAATTCTCTGACTCTAACAATACCAGCATCTGGGGAAACTGGCTGGACTGTGCCAATAATTGAATGACAATCCTGAACATAATCGTAATAATGTTGTCAGGCTGAGGTTTAAGGGTTGGAGGATCCTAATTCTAATTATTATTTTGGGCCAGCGGGTGGGTTCCCTACAAACTAGTGCCCAACGTACTGGAACTCTTCTGGGATGCATGATCTTTAAATATGTAAAACACGAGCTAGAAAATATTCTTGGAGTTAATATCCATTGTATTAAATAATAAATAAATGAAGGGAAAGTTTTCCTGAACTCTCTATAGCCTCTCCATTATAAGTATGGCTGATTCACACACATAAAGGAGACTACTAAATGCTGGTTTTCAGACATCCTAGGACTCTTGAACCTAGCACTCTAATACCAAGTTTGTCACACCCCGAGTCTATACCCTAGTTGGGACATGGCATCCGTAAATACCTAGTGTCCTAGATGTACCCTTGGATATGGCATCTACTAGTCATAACAAGAAACTTAGCAGAAGAAAAACAATCTATGAATCTAAAGAGATCATGTCAAATAAATTAAATATGTAAATGAAATACTAAGTTTGAAATACAACATTAAAACACTATCTAAAAGCACTAACGTATGAATAATAGAACATATATAACAAGTCCCTAGCTAGCTTAAAGTACCACTATTAAATCTAGAAATACTTGTAATAGAAATTAAACTTTGAAGAAGTCTGGCCCTTGAATCACGAGGACTCACTAGTAGAACTTTTGGAATGTAGATAACCTATTAACAATGCAAGGATGGCTAGTCGGGTGTGCATTATGATACAGTGTAGGCATAGAGTATGCATCAGTGCATGAAATATACAGTTTTATAGAAATGCAAATTATGCAATGAAACATGAATAAACTGATGCTGACTAGAAAACCTGAACCTAAAATTGTACAAATAGATAAATTAGATATGTGTTTTGGATAAGTCTGAAGATGAACTAAAATAAAAGTCTAACAAGTATAAGTAAACTATTAATTTATATGAGAGAGAAGAAAACTCAAGTAAAGATTGAACTCATTTATTTAGAGCAAAGCTGGTAAACATTTTAGTTTTAAAAAACTATAAGTTTAACTAAATGTTGAACATGAACAAGCATTTTTATAACTGACATTGCCCTGGATAAGAAACCCCAATGTACAACATCCAACCTCATACTTGGAAGTCCCCTATACATTGCCAGGGTATATATCCTAATAAAACTTCTGATGGATCAACTAAGTTTGAGTGGATGACTAATTTATTATAGGCTAATCATCCTATGGTGGTACGTAGTTTCTGGGATTTAGGTGTCACCCTTTGATGGCAGGTGAAAAACCTTAATCTTCTCGGTACTAATACTACTTGATAAGTGGTGAAATTACCACTTTTGAGCTCTATTTTTTTATATGATCGAGTTATTTTATTATCATGAGAGACTATTTATATTGTGTGTTGGTGTTATTTCAGGTAAAATGTGAAAACATTCATACAGGAGCAAGAAGATGTAAAATATGCAAAATTGGAGCAAAATATACACATTCACCTTGCACTATCAGTACCCTATATGATGTAGAGGCTTGAATCAAGATCGTGGAAGTCAATGTGGTCAACAACATCCATAACACCCTTCGCAATCACGGAGACCCTTCATACAATCGTGATTGATCATAAAGTACACCTAGGCTATCACGAGTAATCTTCACATAATCTTGATGTTGAGAAAAGTTGAAGGTTGTGATTGCAGCTAGGGACTATTATGGGATTTCATGATTTTGATCTCAATTTCCACATATACTTCATTAGTCCTTATTTATCATTATGAATTGGTTTTTGGAGTGAAGAACACATCTTTGGATTCTCTCATACACCTTAAGGGAAAGAACACTACATCTTGCATTGAGGATTTGGATGTAAACCATTGATTTATTTGTACCCATCTCCCTTCCTTAGTTTTATTGTATATTTTAGTGTGTAGTATTTCTTTTTGTGTAGATATTATGGATAGAGATATTATAATATTTATTCAAAAAATTTCTTTGGACTCTATCTCTTGCTTTTATATAAATTATTTACTTGTTGATTATTATTTAGGTTTTAATAGATCAAAATAATTGTGTGCTTTATTGTTTCCTAGGGGAGTCCTAACCCTAGGATTTTCTCATTTATCTTAGTTGATCTTTAGATATAGTCCACTACATTTACCTTGATTTAGCTTGAAAGAGTGAATTGAGGTTAGGAACTTTGATTTAGTATAACTTGAAGTTGTCTTCATGTAATGTATTTGAGCTAGAAGTAGTAGAATCCTACTGTAGCTTAATTGGTTCGAGTTGTGTGCTCCCTAGTTAGATTCGAGAACAAGAGAACAAAGGTCTATTAGTGTTTGAAAGAAGCTAGTGGCACATTAGAATCAACGTCTAATCTATAAACACATTTTTAATCAATTTAGTATTTAATTTAATATAATGGATCCTTGGTAGAATCATTTCCTTATTTGTTTCTTGTTTCCTTTCGGTTTGTGAATCCATTGATCAAACCTTTATTTATAAACTTTCCTTCTTATGCCACCTTTTATTTATATATCCCCCTTTTATAGTGTTAGACCCTTTTGAGTCATAGAAATTATGCTTTAGATTTTGTTCTTACTCGATTGCCACTTATATTTTTCCTTTTGAATTCAACCTCGACCTCATAAGTTTGGTAATTACACCTTGAAAACATTCGTATACACTTTTAGATTAGTTTTAGAGTGTAATTGAGCATTCTAATAATAACATCATTTTCGGGGAACATTTGGTGTATTGAGTTAGTTTGGGAATTGAAGCTTAATTTATTTCATACATAGTTGTGTATATGTTCTTATATTTATTTTAGTTTTGTAGTTTAGGTAAGGTTATGTTTTTCTATTTTTTATTTTCTATGTTTTAAATGGAATCTTGGGTTGAAAATGATGTTGACGGTTTTAATCCATTTCTTCAAGATCCATGCACTCACCTTGAGAAAAATCTTTAAAATGTCACCAAGAGAGAGATGTTTGCACCTTTAAGTTCTTATGAGGAGCATTCAAGTGCAACGAAGGCATTTATCTTTCATAAAGAAGCCCTTGACAAATTGGATATTGTGAGCCTAGAATGACTAAAGATGTATGGTGATTTTCGTCAAGAAATTTCAAAAGTGATTGGAGGTTACGTCGAGAGGCATAATGATTTGTGCCAAAATATGGTACTACTTGAAATTGTCATCTACAAATTGGAAGCTAATTTAAAGCTCAAATTGATAATTTTGGTGTTCAACACCATTGGGTTATAGATGTAGATTTTGAGTTGGTTCCATTTAAGAAGGATATGAGGATTGATTATGAGGAATTGATGAGGATTTACAACCTATTACACCCTAAGATCATTCAAGATAAAGAGACAAAGGAGATAATACTAGAGGTCAAACTGAAAGTTGATGCCTCTAGTACAAATGGGGACGGGTTTTCCCAGATTGAAGCAACTTCAACTGTGGTGCGCTTAGACAACATTCAATCCATTTTATAAATATTGCTCTTGTAATGTCCCTCAAGGCCATTTTCATAATTCCCGTGATCTATAAGTGTTTAAAGCATTATTTTAACTTCCCCGTGTGTTTTATGGCTCTTTAGGACTGATAGGTTGGCTTCCTAGCAGTTTTTCAGTTTGAATTCCATAAAAAATACTTTTTAGACTTGCTCAGCCTGTACAATCCCGCATTGAATTTTCATCGATTTCTTTGAGTCCAAAATATCGATTACATAAAGATTCATATATGGAGTGTTAGAATTGGACTCTGTTTTCACTCTGTATGCCTTTTAAATTTTCCCAAATATCTGTCAGGGGAATGCTGCGGTTACCGCTTTTTGGCCGAGGTGATCCATAAATTAGTGGCTGATAAATCGGCCAAATGACCGATTTAGCGTAGTGATGACATTTATATATACTTCCTTCTTTATGAAAGATTTTTATTTTCAGTTAATTTCATCTTGTTTCTTTGAGTTTCCAGAGTAAAATAAGGGCCTTTGAAGGTGTTTATCCAAGTTTTGATCTGTAGAAACTTTTTGTGGTGATTCTACAATCATTTCTATTGGGTAATTCCTTGTTTTATGTATTACATAAAGTTTTGGGCATATATCTTCAATTCTCACTGTTAATTTGAGCCCTATTTGGATCATATGATGTATGAGTTGTTCTCTACGTGTTGATATAAATATTTCCTCTTTACGAGCTATTTGGATTTACAGATCCATTTCTATCTTGGATTTCGACCCAATAATTATATAGTAATATGCGTTTTATTTTGCTCGTCCTGACACGTTGGTCATATTTTTTGTGGTCTCGTGCAATTTTGAGCTTAGTACATAATCCTCTGGATATTTGGGTACACTTCATAAGGACATTGCTGGAACCTAGGTAGGGTACGATCTAATTTCTTTAAACTGGGTATTAGTGTAGTATATGTATAGTAAAGCGCCAGCTTGGAACTGGGATTACTACTCGGGCACTAACATGCTTATTATTTTGGCCAATGCACTACTTAGTTGGCTTATAGCTTAAGTACTTACCCTGGGGCTATATCGCCCTATCAGTGTATTTAACACCGACTCTAAAACGTAGTGTGGTTGGGGGAGGAGTAACACCTTTGGTGCATATTATCTATATGCTGACTATGGAACATAGTGAGGTTGGAGAGGGGATTATACTAGTTATTAGAGCTTAGTAGCTATCCACTAATTTAGGATGGTGGCCTTAAAGCCGATCTATGTAGATGGATTATTTTGTGTTTTACCTCAGATATTCTATGTGATTAGGGCAGGTGCGTCCCCTTTACGATGGTATTATACCTAGCTGGATATGGCTTTGCTAGGTAGTTAGAAATCCTGTGTAATGATATCATGCCCTATCCCGACGTGAGCCTATAGTGTGTTGTATTGGACTGAGGTATGATAGATACATGTCTTTCCTTGTATGGTTGGGTACTTGGCCCTTAACAGGATCCCTTTAGGCAGTTATGACAACATTGGTATGATTACTCCTGGCTTGGGACCATAGTTAGGCTAGGAGAGGATATACCTCGTGACTAGGGCTCTACAGCCATCCTATGGATTCAAGTTAGCAGTGTTAGACCAATTTTTCCTATTGATTGGTTTTGTGTAGCAGCATGTGTTAAACTTTTTAAAAAGTAACTTGATTTTGATAGAGCAATAACTGGAGGGAGTTGGGTATTACTATGATTTGGATTTTTATGAGATTTTTGTACGTGGGATCAGATCCCTTCACTGACCCTCTAACTTGGGTTTCCATTCTTGGGGTATATTGCACGGCCAGGGGGGTATCTTGGGGTATGTTGAGTAAGTATACGAGGAAACTTTCATGGGTCTACTCCTGATAGAGTCATGTACTGAGAAGTGTGAGTACGGGCACTTATTTACTTTTTCAGTACCCCTTTGCATTGCATCTCTATGCATTGACTTGCACTCTTCAGGACTTACGAGAGGAGTAACTATTTGGTTACTTGGTTTCTTCAGTGTACCTACTATTAGAATAGGGTGCTTCCCGGGTCTGTTTGCTAATAGATCTTGTTTGTTTCCCTTCTATCTCTAATAAGCACTATCTGTGCACTTGTTGTATTTGTTGTTGCTTAGCTTGTTGATGGTTTAATATTATATTATTGGTCCTTCCTTGAGCAGTCTATGTTGGAACTCCAGGTACGTGTTGTATTTGGTCATGACTTGATTGTAGCCCGAGTCTATGTGTTATACTTTGCTAATGGTTTTATGTCATACTGGTTAGCTGGTACTGTACCTACTGATAGCTGACCCTCCCTCGCACTTACTAGTTATTATTGTAGTTATCCTTTTCTTATTGTATATTGCTACACTTTTGCGTCTTTTTCTGATGCAAGTTGTAGTATGAGTCATTTGGACGTGATCATATGGACTAGCTTGGTGATGTTCAGGAGATATAGTGAGCAATTGGCTTTGGCCAGTCTTCCTTCTATCTCTACAGCTATTCCACTTTAAATCTAGATAGATATTTTGTCGGTTTTACCCATTGTGGGTTGTAATTTATACCTTTATGCATATAGATGCTCTAAAGTCACGATGCTAGGTTCTGGGGGTCATGTTTAATTGTCTATTTTGTGTTTTATTTCTATTCCTTTTCTCTATCTCCTTTCCTTTTTCTATTACTTACTTGGTAGAGGCCCACTTCCACCTGCTCTAGGGATAGGGTTAGGCTTTTCTATAGGTGACATGTAGATGTCATCATAATGAATTCTTTGGGTTGTGACGGAGTGATATCAGAACTCGAGGTTTATCAATATCTCTAGCTATTAGTGTAAGTGTTTGGTACAATCCCGAGGATTGGTACGTAGAAGTTTGTATCCTATCATCGAGAGGCTACATGACACTCTTTAGGAAAGATTCTCACTTCTTGAATACTTACGTGCATTGTATGTTCATTAGGTTTCTTATTACCTTATTAGGCTCTACTCTTTGCAAATGACTAGGAAGAGGCCCTTGATGGGTCCCAGTCAGGTTTAACGTGCATTCCCCAAGATTTAGATCAAGAATTGAGTATTAGGAGATCATATCACCAGATATAAGATCTAGGAGCCAATCGGGATCTAATGGGAGTTATTAGTACACCAGCCGTTTAGGGAACCATGATTCAGACCAAGGCGCCAAGGGGTACTTTGAAGGAAACGTCATATGTGGATGAGTTACTGAAGGACTACAATTTGATTATTCTCTACCATTTGGGAAAGGACAACGTGGTTGCTAATGCCTAGAGATGGAATGTGGTAATTTAGGTAGCCTAGTTGTAGTCCCTGCTATGCTCGGGACATCCAGTCTTTGTCCAACATGATGATTAGATTGGATCTTTCGGCACCGGAGCAGATTATTGCACATATTGAGTCTAGTTTTCCCATATTTAATTAGATTCATTAGTGCTAGTATGAGGACCCACGCGTAGTTTAGCTTCGAGAGAGGGTATTATCGGGTGATTTTGATTGGGCTAGGGTAGACTCTTATCGTGTTTTATGAGTTGATGGCTGCCTTGCTGTTCCAAGGGATCTGATTCAAACCTTGTTACGTGAGGCCACTATTCCAGATACTCTATTCATTCAGGTATTACGAGGATGTATCGCGATCTAGGACAACATTACTGGTGATGAGGTATGAAGTGGTCTATGGCATCCTTCTTGTCTTGGTGTTTGAACTATAAGAAGGTAAAGTTCAAGCACCAGAGACCAAGAGGTGAGGAGAAGAGGCTTCCTATCCCTGAGTAGAAATAGGAGCGAATTACTATGGATATTTTCACAGGCCTTCCATATACTTCCAAAGGGTTTTGTTGCAGTTGGGTTATCATGGATTGATTGACCAAGTCAGCTTACTTCTTACCGACTCGTTCGACCTTAGATGCAGAGAGATTGGTCGAGTTATATATCCATGAGATAGTTAGGCTTCATGGGGTGCCAGTAACTATTTTTTCCGATTGGGGTATGCAGTTCACCTTGCGGTTCTGAAGGTCGATTTAGAGAGAGATGGGTACATAGGTTGATTTGAATATTGTTACATCCAAATGCACACGCAAGTGGACGTGGTCGAACAAGTAATATAGTGGCTCTTGCGAGCCGGATTGTCGAACCCTCAGGGACTTATATTTAATTAATTCACTTGACAAA
>JBDJHY010164367.1:0-12517 GCA_039654485.1 Withania somnifera | reverse complement strand
AATAATTTTAAAAATGATATTGAACCTTTTGAGAGTGAAATTGCTCCTTTGTAGTTGATCATTCTCTCTTGAAGCACTATATATTATTTGAGTTTGATGAGGACATTACTAATGAGGAACCTAATGGTGAGAGTCTTGATAGTAGTATAGTTCCTAAGGATTATACGATCTATAATAACGCACTACAGTGTGAAGATATTCTCAAAACTGAAAATATCTTCCTTGAAGATGAAAGTATACTTAAGGAAAAGGATCATGTTAAAAGGAAGGATATACTTATTTTTCACTTACTTCTTCTTCTTTGTGTGATTCGATTCTTGATAGTATGATTGATAATGTTGTGGACACCTTGGATGAGGTTGTTTTGAGCAATATATTTCTTTATTATCTTTTTGCTTACGAGGATATTCATGCTTGTGTTAAATATGCATCTTATGTGATCTTGAATTATAAGAAAGGGAAAGGTTGCACTTGCTTGCTAAGTCTTATATTATTTTCTTATGCTTAATGAAATGCTTGATAAAATATCATACCTAGTCTTGGTCTTGCATATGAGAACACCTCGAATGAGTGTGGTGACTTTATTCCTTTTGTATATTACCTTTTTGTCTATGATGATATTCATATTGCAACTCTCTTGCATAATGATATTTTGGCTAACCTCAAACCTTGAGGAATTTGTAGTTGTTTCTTGTTTCCTCTTATTTATATTAGATTTGCATTCAAGGAATAATTCTTTTTAAGAAGGGGAGGATGATATGATATTGGATGGGCCTAACTCTATGCTTTAAGGACTCGCCAAGCGAACCCAAACCATGGTGACCATGAAGAGTTTAAGGAGAGCTTGAGAGGACCAATTTGTGCTAAAAGTGAAGCAATTCCACATTTTGATAATTGCTTGGATGAAATGAATATAATGAAGAGAGAGTATCAATTCTCTTTCGATTTGTGGCTTGTTAAACTCTTAGTAGGAGGATTTAACTCAAATTTAGTTAAGTTCGCCTATCAGTGTTTCTTCTAGTTTTCAAATCACATATCTATCTATCCTTTTATTTTTCGCTTCTGCATTTTCATATTAAGATTTATATCATCTGGTATCAGAGCCGTTCTTGAAATCATTTCTACGATTTTAATCTTAGGTTTTTTATCACAAAAAAATTAATTTAAAATATTAAAAAAATTATATTTGATTTGGTGTTTTGTTTGAGTTTCTAGTATTAGATTTTTTTCTAATACAAATCGAGCCTAGAACTTAAATTTGAGCTTGATTGAAAATAGAGTTTTACAATCTCCATTGTTGGATTGAGAAAAACTAAAGTTGAAAAAATGCTGTTTGATATATATCATTTGCAACTTGGGTTTTGAGTTTCAAATGTTTTGAGAATTATTTCTCACATCAAGAGGAGCAAGGATTTCAAACTTCGTCAATTTGAAGAAGTTGCTATTTTTGGGTCTTCGCTTGTTCTATCTTCAAAGGAAAAAATTTATCAAAAAATGGTATTTGATTCAAAATAGAAAAGAACTAGAAGGGTTTTTGGTGATCCCAAGGAAGAATATTTTCTGAAAGCTTTACTAGAGGAATAAAAGTACATAAGTGGGGTCTACAAAATAAGTCCAGCCGAAAGAATGAGACCTGGATTTCTGGAATCTCAGTGACTTAGGCACTAAGTGCGCCATCAGGGCTGACGATTTGCCTTTCATGATCTCTAGGGTCGTCATCCGAACATAATATAAGAAAAGTTTTTGACGGGCTCTTAAATTAGCGGTTTGTTGACAAATTCAACAAACTCTTATTTTATCACTTTTGGTTATCCGACACCCTTTTTGATGACCCAAAATACTCTTCAAAATACAAATTAAAGGTTCTAATCTTAATTTATTAGCTCAAAATAGTGAGGATTTATGTTTATGTGATGGACCAAGAAAAGACTTGAATGATAGGGACAAGGAAAACTCATGTATGGAACTTGTCAATATAGACCCCGTATTGCAGGCTGATAATTGTACTAGCATTTTTCCTAGTATCCCTTCTTCTATTTTATAGCTTAACGAGGAGTGGATTCCCAAGAAAAAATCAAATAAAATTCCTCACCAACCTCAAGGTAAAGAAAAGTGTTCTTGCAAGCTTTAAGGTACAATAGCTAACCTTAACACTTTTAACATTTCAAATTGACAAAGTGCTAATGATAGCTTGTCATCATGTACGCTCAATGATTGTTGACCGTGTGTTGATAATATGCAATTAGAGAGAGTGGATACACTAGTTTATCCTACAGATGACCACGTGGAACCTTCTTGCAAGGTCAACTTGTGTCCGTCTAGTGTAAATACTCATGACTTGAATGATAGTGCATTATCTTGTGATTATCAACTTGTTTTTAATTTTGATCCACTAATTAAGGATGTTTGTGAAGTTTTTAATGATCCTCAATTTAGTGATGTTATTGATAAAGTTGGTCAATGAATAGAAGTGACTCTTTAAGCATACTTTTTATTAAGGATCTTATCACTTGTTTTTCTCATAGAGTACATATAGTTGAAAATAATTTTAAAAATGATATTGAACCTTTTGAGAGTGAAATTGCTCCTTTGTAGTTGATCATTCTCTCTTGAAGCACAATATATTATTTGAGTTTGATGAGAACATTCCTAGTGAGGAACCTAATGGTGAGAGTCTTGATAGTGGTATAGTTCCTAAGAATTATACGATTTATAATAACGCACTACAGTGTGAAGATATTCTCAAAATTGAAAATATCTTCCTTGAAGATGAAAGTATACTTAAGGAAAAGAATCATGTTAAGAGGAAGGAGATATTTGTTTTTCATTTACTTCTTCTTCTTTGGGGATTCGATTCTTGATATGATTGGTAATGTTGAGGACACCTTGGATGAGGTTTTTTTTAGCAATATATTTTTTTATTACCTTTTTGCTTACGAGGATATTCATGTTTGTATTGCATATGCATCTTATGTGATCTTGAATTATAAGAAAGGGAAAGGCTGCACTTGCTTGCTAAGTCTCATATTGTTTTCTTATGCTTTGACCCATAATGAAATGCTTGATAAAATGTCATACCTAGTCTTGGTCTTGCATATGAGACACCTCGAATGAGTGTGGTGACTTTATTGCTTTTGTATATTACCTTTTTGCCTATGATGATATTCATATTGCAACTCTCTTGCAAAATGATATTTTTGCTAACTCATGCGCTAACCTCAAACCTTGAGGGGTTGTTTCTCATTTCTCCCTTGTTTATATTAGATTTGCATTTAAAGATGAATTCTTTTCAAGAAGGGGAGGATGATATGATATTGGATGGACCTAACTCTATGCTTTAAGGACTCGCCAAGCGAACAAAAACCATGGTGACCATGAAGAGTTCAAGGAGAGCTTGAGAGGATCAATTTGTGCTAAAAGTGAAGGAATTCCACATTTTGATAATTTCTTGGATGAAATGAATATTTAATGAAGAGAGAGTAATCATGAATTTTCAAATTCATGATTTAAGTGAAGACCAAACAATACCCTTGTCTCATTAAGGGTACTATTGTAATAGCTAGTTGTCTTCTATTCTAGCTTAGTATAAACAAGGTCCTTTAGGATTTATTTTTACTTGGTTGTTTTTGAATATCGAATATTATCTCATGTTTGAGATTGTGAGCTTGGTTCATGATTTTCTAGAACACATGTTCGATAAGTGTGATTGATAGGGTATCATCCCCTTGAGGTCCACTTGATAGATTTGGTGCTTAATAGGTTTTTAGTTTAGGAGTGGTGAATACATATATTCATCATTCTTAATCCATCTCTCTATTTTGTGTCTTTCTTATAAATTTGGTATTTGTTTTGATTATCTAATAGGAGTTCTTGTGTTGGTTGCCTATTAATCTTCATCATTGTGTCAATTCTTTTTCAATTTGTGGCTTGTTGAACTCTAAGTAGGAGGATTTAGCTCAAGTACAACTAAGTTTGCCTATAAGTGTTTCTTGTAGTTCTCGAATAACATATCCATCTATCATTTTATTTTTTGCTTTTGCATTTTTTATTGAGATTCATATCAAAAGTTCAAAGAAAATTTGAGTGATTAGGCACTAGGGCTAGGTATGAGATCTCGAAAATTCAGCCAAATCGATAAATTTGGTATTCAATAATTTGGTGTTTGATATGGTATTTGAGAGTAGAATTTTAAAATTACTGTGTTTGTGTTTGGATTTTGTACAAGATATTAATACCTTTTTGTATTCGAGATTTACCAAATATCAAATTATTTAATAAATAAAGGATCACCCTATATATAGTAATTATTGATGCTTGAATTATCTATTTGATAGCAACGTGCCAAAATATGAGTAATTACTAAATTTGTTAACATGTTATGCAAGCACGGAAGACTGATTTCACTTTTTGCAACACGTTTGGAATAAAATAAAAATATCTTCATTTTTGAAATTGGATTTATACTTTATCGCTTATTTCATATCATGGTTCAGGCGTTATAAATCTGTGAGATTTACTCTTTTGCTAATTTTTAAACTTTGAGGGTTACTTGCAAGAAATTAGATTACAAGGCATGCTTTCTTTCTCTCCTAAAGACACTGTGCATGTCTTAGTAGACAAGATTTTGTGTATAAAAGTTCTCCGAAGGATGGAGGGGGTATACAACGAAAAAAGCGTCGAAGGGGTCGGATCACCCTGGGATAGAAAATGATATTAAATTTATAGTATATCCAACTTTAACTTCAATATAGTATTATCAAATACCGTATTGAATCGAAGTTTAGTTTAGCAATTGCTGAATTATCGAATTGAAGTTTAAAAACATAGTATTTAATATCTACTTTCGACATACTATTATCGAACTCAAAATTTAAAAATACCGAATCGAATACTGTATGTCTACCCTAATTATAATGGCCATTTATCTTAAGTTGAATACCACCCAAAACCTCAGTTTATATTTTTGGTGTTGAGCTTATAAGTAGCTTTTTCTTAAAAAAATAAATAAATTCAGTAGCATCTCAATCATCCAAATAAAGTGATCATGTAAAATTTGTGCAATTCTAGCTTAAATGAGGATAGTGCAAACACAAAACGAGAATTCTAGTTTCAAGTTATTATAAATTAGTAACTTATTTGCGTTTCGCGTGGTCCTAATTTTTTTTTTCAAATGTAAATTATTAAAAAAAAAAATTTAGCACTTAGATTGTTTTCCTCTAAATTTAACGTTTTAATCTCCTAGAAAAACTTGATTTTTACATAATTTATAACGGTTAAACTTCAATGACAAATTATCATGTGGTAAAATTATTTTAGTCATTGGTGAAGAATTACGATCAATATTGACCAAAAATAGAAGTTAATGAGCATTCTGATTCAATAAGAACTGATGTCTTTACATAAGTTGGCGTCGTAAGTTGTTAATCTTTAATAATTTGTATAACATCATTTGATATGGATAAATTCTTACATCCAAATAATTAAAAGTACATTTTTAAATAGAAAAAGTTTTAAAATACATGAAAATATCAAAAGAGCTTTTTCATGTAACATATTACAATGTTTTTAAATAGATACTATCGAAGGAAGAATATAGCATTTGTGTTAAAAACTTGCATAGATATTCACCTCCATAAAGTAATATAATCATCCACTGTCAATATTTCTCAATCTCTAATCAACTTAATTTCTTCTATATACATAAATTACATATAAATTAGAATTTTCTCACCTTTTTTTTTTTTTTAAAAAATAATAATTTAAGTTTGATTTCATACCACCTGATTTTTCTCCTCTACTGCTTCTCCTAAGCCTCATTTTTCTTTACCTTTCTGAAAACCAAAAGAAGGAAAATAATTTAAAAAATAATATTAGTTGATGTTACATGAGTAAAAAATGTGTAAATGTTAATGATGAGTTATGCCGAGGGGAACTTCCATAGCTGACTAAAGTAAATCGTATTGTGAGTTTGAGCTCAAGATTATTTTTTTAATTTAAAATTATATAATGAATAGAGGTGTTCAATATATATAAATTTAAAAGGAAAATTACAGAGGACCTATTTAAGCCTCTCTACATCATTCTATTAATTACAATTCTTAATTACATCTTTTTTCTCTTCCTATGTAACAGTTTGTACACAATATTTTTCTCCCTCTAGAGGCTATATTCCAACAATATTGCCTATTTCCTTATTCTGGTGGTCCTTGAAAAAGCATGAAGGATTCATGCACTTTTTTCATTACTCTTTCTTCTTTTTTCTCTTAATAGTTTGATCATGGAATAATGGTAGAAGCTTGAAATTTATGAAAACATGGCTTCAAAAAATAGATCACTTAGGTAATGGTTTTCAAAATTTAATACGATATGATTTAAAATAAATATAACATTTTATCTAAGATAGTATATGAATTATGCAGTTCTCCGAACAAAAAAATGGTGAGCACATAATTGACATGTTAAATACACTAAAACAAATTGTTGTATTTACAAAATTTTCTGTTACTTTGGCTAAAGCCTAATGATAACCAAACAAAACTTTTGTTCTTCCTTGTATCTATGATTCTTTATCAACTGTTACTGGCCATTTCATTAAATGTGAATAATTTCTGAATTTTTTAAAAGAAGTTAGACGTGAGAAATAAGAAAAACAGACAAAATCAGAACGTTTGGCCGTAAAAGAGGTGCCACATCACAATCAATGTCCATATCCAACTCACTGTTTTGGTAAAGAGAATTACCACCGCAGCAAAAACTTTATCGCCACAGCGCTGCCGCCGCATTAGTAATTGGATCGCTGTGACGGTAATTATGCAGTTCCCATAAGTTTTAAGTATGTTTTTGGGGTTTATTGCCAATAACTCAATTTTGGGAGAGGAGAACGAAGTTAGAGCAGGAAAACTCAACCTTGGGTGTATTTCTTCATCAAAGTAAGTGATTTCTATCTTTTTTTCTTGTTGGGATCCTTAAAATTAAATGGTTTCTTGAAATTCCTTAATGGTGGAACTCATGGTAGAAATATAGGTGGGAAAAAAATGAAGTGGGTGAGTGGAATTCCGCCTAGAATCCAAGAATTCTTGTGGATTATACATGATAATGATAGAATTTCTCCCATAAAAATTAAAATTTAGAAGAAATTTATAGTAAGGTACAATGATTATCTAGGTTGAGAAAACCTCAAGTTGGGCTTGAAGTTGTGGGAGGAGGTTTTAGTTATTAGAATTGAATTCTTTTGCTTGTTCTTGATTGTAATTTATTGTTATGCATGAAATTGTCTCTAGAACCTGCTAAGGATCACGCAATGCTCAACTTTGTGAGAAGAGAAAGAGGTCATTCCTAGCTTGCACTTCATGTCAAAAATAGTTAGGCTATGATTTTATTTTACTTGTTAGATAGACACTAAAATAAAGAGTAATAGTTGTTTGGCGATGGTGTTGAGTCTTTCATGTACTTGTAATGTGGTGGTGATGTTGTGCTATATTTGTGATCATCCTAACTGTAATATCTTGGTAATACCAAATCTTGTACTTATCTGGTTTATATAATGCCTTATGATAAAAAGAATGACGAAATACGAAATGATGTGAAACGATAATGATTAAACTAATATTCAAGAGATAAGTTAAAAATTTTGATTTTTGCCTTTATGGCCGCTATTATATCAGGTGTTGCACCAACATTTGATATTGGGCAATGCCAAAAGACCCCATAGTTTTTATGTATATATCGGGTCAATTCCAATTAGACGTATAGAATATATACCATTCGGTAGATGAGTGTCGCACCGGCACAGAAAGACAATACTAATAATATTGAGAAAAAATGGATAAATTGATCAAATATACCATCCCAAAAAGACATACTTCCCAAAAGAGTTCTGATGTGGAGGATTGAGACCTCTTGTATGGTCGGTCGTTGTCTGATTTTGATTATGTTGTTGTAGTTGTGAGTTCGGCCCTTATTCGCTAATTGCACATAGTTGGTCAAGTTCATTATTGACTTTATTATTGTTACTGTACAAATATTATTTTTTATTCTGAGTCAAGTTGATGATACCTACTCAGTACATGCGTCCTCGTACAGACTCCCTACTTGTCTTTTCTTTTGTTTGTTTACTTGTTGAGTGTGGCAAGTGTTCCATAGACTCAGACATGCCATTTTCATCCAGCTAGTCTCCGACACATCAGATTTTAGGGTGAGCTTAGCACCAGCTTGCAATGGATTCTTTCTACTGTTGGCTTTTCTATTGTTTAGGCATTTAGTATCATTCTTTTTAGATACTATGGATACTTCTAGACTTGTTACTTCATCTTTGGTTTGGATATCCTTGGATATGGTTATTTTCAGATTTTGAGATATTGTAATAGATTTTAGAACACTTACTTTTCACACTTGGTAAAATTATTTGATATATTTATAGATGTTTCTATTTATTAATCCAGCGGTTGAAATATAATGAGTTTGGGAGTATGATGGTTTGCTCATTTAGTAATATAGAGTGGGTTTCACTTACGACCCAGTTCCTTGAATGAGAAGTAAATGCTTCAAATAATGATCATAATCTTACTCTATAATTTTATAATGCTCATGATATATGAACTCTTGTATCATAGTATCATAAGTTTTATTAATTCATGACATGCCCTTATTGTCTAGTGAAATCATGCTACTTCATGTATATACTAAAATAAGATGTCTTAAATGATTCGTGGCTATAATTTCTTTGCTTTAGTCCTTTGTACTTTCACTTATGATGATGGTGGATGATTGTTTCATTTCTATGCTTTGAACAACTCTTTGTTTATATTTTATGCGTTTGGATGACAAGGTTACGATAAATATAAGTTATAACTAAACGGTATACATTCATTCCTAATGTATGAGCTCTAAAAGATAATACTTCATTCACGACCCAGTTATGTGATAAAGAGTTACGCCTCTATTCATATTTCATACAATTCATGTTAATTCTCTACTCCTTTAATAGTTCTGGTTTATGTTGTGATAGGTGGTAGTGAAAGAAACTAAGGAAAAAGAGAGAGAGAGTAGATACTCTTTTTAATGACAACTATTGTTTGCTTGTTCTATTTAAGATTATAAATCTGGATAAATGTAATAATGACTCTGAAGGTTATTTTTATATTTTTTCATAAAATTATAGTTTTTTTTTTCGATAGGTGCCTTTGGTCATATTTGATCAGTTTATGAGGTTAGTTTTGAAATCAGAATGAAATGTTATGAGTTGTGAGAAAATTTCAGTTTTGAAAGCCCTTAAGTTGAAATAGTTGACTTTAATCAAAAATTTGAGTTTTAAGTCTTGAAAGAGAATTCCCTCAGTTCCACCAGTTGTAGAATATAGAATTTTGTCTAGCAGGACCTTTGTTTATAACTTTAGAATTTTTTTTGGTGATTTTAGCCTATTAGATAAGATAAAGTTGAGTTTTAAGGCCAAAGTTTAACTTTGGTTAATATTTGATGATCGAACACTCGAAATCGAATTTATCGATCCTGTTGGATTCAAGAGGTCATTTTTGGTCCAAAAAGTTCAAAATATTTTTCAAAAGTTTCGGAGGCATTTTGGTTATTTTGAGTTAAGTTTCTATTTTACTGACCATGGCAGATATCGGGTCAATCAGACCTAGAATTTATATTTTGATGGTTTCATTGAGTTCTAAACATCAGATTTAGCTGGACAACGTAAATGATTTATGTGCACGGGGTTTTAAGCGAATCTTGAGGGTGCGTTCAGAATGTTGATGTTTGTTCTAAATTATTATCATAACACAACTGGTTCGACCTTATGTTCTTCGGCGTGATTGTGTCCACTTGGATCGCGATCCCATAGGTCTCCTGTTTCCTTAATCACCATCGGGTGATCTAGGATCATGATCGCGTAGAGGAGTTTCCTGTGGGTCTAACCTTTACCCTTCTCTATCGCATGGGTGCGTGTTGCAGTCGCGAAGGTGTTACTTAAAGTCACTGTACATGCTTTCGTTCCTTACTTTTCATTTTTGAACCTTGAGAGCTCATATTGAGGTATTTTCAAATATATATTTCGAGGCAAAACTCTTGGTTAGACTTTTTAATCATTGATTCTTCATTACCCATTAATTATTTCATAATTTAACATCAAAATCGTTGGTTCCAAAGAGTAAAATTTAGGAAATTTGAGAGACAACCTTGATTTAGTATATTTGACTTTTAAAGGTCAATTTCTCTTCTGTTTTCAACAAAGTTTCATATTTAAGATCCTTTAAACATGAGTAATATGATTTTAAAGATAATTTCAAATTTACCTTTATGACACAATTTTGACTTTTCTGGAGAGATTTTGGACCCTTATAAAATAAAAATATGAGATATCATTGTTCATATTTTCTCATGCTTAATCAATATTTGACTAGATTCGCAGATTAAAAGGCTTTGCATAAAGAAAATGCTCACGCTTGATTTGATTTCTTTTCTTTAAGGAAATTGGAGTTTCTTGGCTCTTCTACAAAGTTTCTTAGATTCTTATATGCTATTTTCTTGTAATTTAGGTTAATGGGAAAGTTTGGGGAAGGGGGGGGGGTATCTAAATGAGTGAAGTGACGAGTATTCACCCGAACACTAGAGTCAAACATGAGAAATTAAAATAAAGTAATAAAAATAGTTGTAAGCATTTGATTAGTTTATCATTTATTAAGTTGAGATATTATGTAGCCTTTGAGATACCCGTACGGGGTTACATGCACTTGATTAATATTGGTGTGATGTTATGCCAGTGTGAGGGGTTTTATTTCCATGAGTTGATGACTTATTTGATGATTTTCTTGTATGTGTAGCTTGTTGATTTATTTACTATCGATATTTCATATTTTTTACACTTGTAATATTATAATTATTATTAAATTCTCAATTTTAATTTATAATGGTAATATTAATAATGTGAAAGTAAGGGTCGAGGTCCATTTCGACATTACTATGGCATGAGAATATTGATGATATGAAAGTAAGGGTCGAGGTTGTTCCAACATTACTGTGAATGAGTTTATTAATGATACGAATGCAAAGGCCGAGATTTATTCTAGCCTTGCTGTAATGCGCATATGTAAGGATTCGGTACCATACATGTACAAGTATTTTAACTTATCCTTTGCATGATAGCCCACTTACTTATGTTGTATTTCCTTCTTATTATTGTTAGATTTGTGACCTTGAAATAAGGAAATGCTTTCTGGTTATAATGAATGAATGAGAAAACCATGATTGACTATTATTGTAATGGGACAGAAAATGAGTTATGGTGGTATGTTACTGTTTAACCTAGTCTATTCCTTTAGAAACTATCTTACATGTCTATTCTTCAGTATCCAGGATGTACCCTTCTTATCGCGGGTGGACTTGTGTATTAGTTACTAATAGTGGTGTAAAGGACTCCTTACACGAGTTAGTAACATAACGAGTGAGATTCCTCATAAGTTATGACTTAACTTAAAAAGGGAGACCTGCACCTGAATAAACTAGTGATAATACTATGGTAGTGACAGAAACTTGATAAGAACGATTTAGTTCATGTGATGATCCTTCTACCTTGGCTTACCCATTCTAGAATCCTTTCCGTGAGTCAATTTCTCGGTATCCAGGATTTTCCCTTCTTACTACGGGTGAACTTGTATGTTGAGGACTCAGTTGAGTGTTAAAGGATGGTATGGACTTGTTTTACAAGATGATTGTGGATTGATTGGTTTATGAGGTTGTTTATGTACTGGTTATGAGTTACTTTACTGATGTTGATCTAGTCATTTCAGAATCTACCCCACAAGTTTATTTCTCGATTTCCAGGATGACACCCTTCTTACTGCATGTGGACTTATGTGTTAGAAACTGACATGGATGTTATACTTAAGTAGTATTCCTTTTACCTCGACCTATTTTTTTTAGAATCTTGTCTATGAGTCCATTTTTAGTATCCAAGACGTATTCTTTTTACCGTAGGTAAACTCATGTTTGGGGGCTGATATGGTGATGATGGAATACTCTACGAGTTTATAGTATGACTAGTTGAATCTTTCTATGAGTTGTAAGTTGACTCGAAAAAGGAGGCCTGTTGGACTAAGGGTGGTTAACAAAATTATCCCTTTACGTTTTGATTGATGACTAAAATATTAAGTTAAAGATTTAATATTAATGAAGTACTCAAAAATACGAGAACGTGTTCATGAAAAGGTATCCTAAGTCATGAAACCATTTTGGAACTTCAAAGACTTGTTTGAGGCATTTCGACAACTCAAAATGATATATTTGTGAAGAAACAGTAGCATGTTACTCGACCAAACACAAGTATTGGTCGACTAACAAGGAGCTGGTTAGTCGACCAAGAGCAATGGCTGGTCGACCAGAGGAAATCCAGTAAGCTACTGGAAAATGCATTAGTCGACCAACACTAAGTGTGTCGACCAATCTAGGAAGAAATTCAGTTCATAAATTCTTCTAACGGCTAATTTTGATTCACAATTCATGGGTATCAATTGAAGAC
>JBDJHY010164357.1:0-12517 GCA_039654485.1 Withania somnifera | reverse complement strand
GATTATCTGATGGCTGGATATGTATACAGTAATGAAATCTTTTCACTCTGCCATCTCTGAACACACGAAAGAAGGGGGTGGGGGGGGGGGGAAATATCATAAGTTACTTCATCACTCATGTTTTGATTTTAAGGTTGAAGTTATTAGTGGGAGATTACAAGTCGAATTTTTACTATCTATCTAGGAATTATGAGTTCTTAGCTATAAGATACTAAAGAATTTTCTATGGGAGATTTGGGCCTTCGTCAATATGTTACGAAGCTTTAGTCTTCGATGGATCATTACTTGACAACGAAAGACGAACATTCCTCCATTTCAGCGAGGATTCACGATTTTACGGTCATAGCTCCTTAACTTTTTTTAAAGTAAGATTTCTTACCACCCAAAGATGCTTATGTGCAGTGAATGCTTATTAGTAATAAATTCATTTTCTAGATATTTTTATATACTTATACATACTTTTATGTGGAGGTCGATAGGAGGTGTTCCAAGTACACTAATAATGTAGGTCCTCCGCTGCTCCATTGACTAGTTTTCTTTTTTTCCTAATTAATAAGTGAATTTTCTTGGGACGATTAAGGATCCTTTTGTAATTTTAGTCTAAAAGTTGCACCATTGATATTGATACATCACCCACAAATAATGGACCATGTGGCTTTTGATTTGCGTGACATTATATTTTGTAGACAATAGCATGGCATTTTTTATTATTGATTCCTTTGCTTTAATTTTACATTGTGGAATG
The DNA here is from genome assembly GCA_039654485.1 of Withania somnifera. NCBI lineage: Eukaryota > Viridiplantae > Streptophyta > Magnoliopsida > Solanales > Solanaceae > Withania > Withania somnifera. Next base: position 11,772 of record JBDJHY010164357.1, on the reverse strand, counting down.
CTCTGATAAAGTGTTTCTTCCTCAACGGAAAAACAAAAGGCTCTCCTTCTTGCATCTATTTTATTTTTCTTGGTGAATTTAATTGCTGACATAATTTCTAGTCTACAAAGAGGGAAATATATTGAAAATCATCGCAAGGCTGTCGGTTGAGGCCTATATATAGCTTGTTGCCAGAAGTTTCTCATATATATATATATTAGCTATATTTTGAAATGAGTAATGAAAGTTAGTTTAGAGTAGTTTGGAACTGCAAAATTAGTTTGATTTCTCGGATTTAGAATAAATTAAGGACATATTCATTGTGAAACTTTTGGGTATATTTTTTTGAAAATAACAGGTATTTGATCAAATTCATATAGGTCATTGGAATCAAAATGTAAAATATTTAGAATGATGCTACTTTGAAAGCATATTATCAAACTTCCTTGATGCATCAGTGTTACAATCTATAATTTACTAGTGTAAATGTTGCCGGTGGAGTATTTTTTAATTGACAGAAAATTTTAAAAAATTTAACATTAGCAAGTGAATCACAACGATGTTTAATCCAGTATAGTATTATAAGGACAAAGATTTTACTCCGAACAATTATTATCAAAAATCAACAGTAGAAAGTATAACATAGAATTAGAGATAACATTTCGACTGTCCATCCAAAATCTTAGCTAACACATGTAGCACTAAGAAAATATGTACGTGGATCTCAAGGATATAGGGAGGCTATTTTCGAAAATTCCAATATTTAGTCAAATAGATGTATGAACTAAACTATTGAATGTCAAGTAACGATTCTAGATTAAGGGAGCATGCTTGCTATCATATTTTGGAGTAACCAGATAATTAACGCACTCTTCATCTTACAGCTGGTTAACTAAATGATGGAAAATTTTAGCCATATATGAGACCCAAATGAATTGCTAGAGTTGCGGGTTTATTGACATCAAGTTCATTTCTTGAAAAAAGTATTCTCTTGCCAGAAAAATTTACACCTAAAGCTAGAAGCATTATTTAATTGGAATTAAGGGTGTGTTTGGTACGAAGAAAAATATTTTTTTGAAAATATTTTTTCGAAAAATAAGTGATTTTCTTGTTTATTTCTTAGTGTTTGGTTAGTAAGAAAAAAATATTGTTCTAAGAGTATCTAGGGATAATCTGATCAAATTCTAATGACACCATATCCGATCATGACCTAGAACTCCAATTCATGACATGGGATTTAAGGTCACAGGTGGGGTCGAGAGTTGAAGACATGTCCCTCTAGTAGGAAGTCTAAGACCAGGTCCTAAATCAGATGTCGGGGTCAAATCACAGGTTTGGAATTTGGTGGCGGAATTGGGAGTTGGGTCTCGGATCAAGGATTGGAAGTCGGGGTCGACAATCGAATCTCGAGTTCGTGTCGTGAATTGATACCCGAGACTCGAGTTAGGGTACAAGGTAGAAATGATTTTGAAGGGAAGTCATTTTTTTTAATTTTGTGGAAAAATAAATTCATTTGAAAAATACTCTTTAAAACATTTAAGCAATCCAAATATAATAAAATTAAATTATCCTGCCGAATCATTTGGATTATATTGATCGGGTATTAATATAGCTCAATTAGAACAAAGTATATATAATGGATCCTGCCCAAAGAAATCATATTCAAAGGCCAAATTCATGATACATTACTAATTGATTCTCACAAAATACATATAAACAGTTGATGGTATGCTCAGTTATTATCATATATATAAACTTGAAGTTCTTAAAATCTTGAATTCGTTTAATTGCACCTATATATGTTGTTGAATAATGCACAAGCAACCTCCATTTTTCTTCTTTTTGCCAACCATTTATAGTTTCTCCTCGGTCGCTCTCTGGTCTTTAATGTGTATATTTATACAGTTGAAATGTATAGCACTAAATGTGAAAATTAAAGTAGTTCATCAACAAATACTAGCTAGAAGCTAGTAGTATTTTGAAAAGTGAGAGAAGCACAAAACAAGAGTGAAACAAAGGTTTAGAAGAAGAAAAAGACTAGCAGTCATATCAGAAATATGAATATGTGTGACCAATTGGGACCATCCTTTTTTTGTCCTTGGTGAATGATGCCCCTTATTTTGGCAAAAGATTTTGCTCCCTAAGGCCTAAGCATGCACCAAGATAGAATTTAAAGAAAATTCAACAGATAAAGATTGTTCCCAAATAGCTAGTGCCTGATCTTTGTCCTTTCACTGATAGCAAGAGGCATGCAAATTCAAAGTCCCCATTCTTTGTCAAAAATAATAATAAAAAAAAAAAAGTTAGATAAAAACTTCATATATTTGTAAAATGATAAATATTACAATGTATATCAAAACAGATTTAAAGTATTTTAACTATACAGTGTGCAAATACTATTTGAACTATCAATAATCATTAATTATTTATCATAACATCATATAAACTATCAATTATTTTCAAAACATACATAAATTATGGTGATAGTTCAAATAAAAAACTCTTATACCTAATAGTTTAATATGAAATTTTTAAAAATATTAGAATATTGCAGGTGTGATTTTTATCATTAACTTCAAATATTATGTAGGCATTTGACCATGGGATTTGGAGCTCAAATTTGAAATTAGTGTTTTTAAATTTTATGAAATATGAATAAAACTTCAATTTTAATTTTAAATAATGGTGTAAAATGTCACATTTTGCAAAAATAAGATTTTAGATTTCAAATTGTGATTTAAATTTTAAAAAAATATAAAATGTGATTCACTATTTTTGAAAAAAAAATAAGACTCATGTGTAACGTAAAGAAATCATTCATATCATATGACAGGATTATATCAAAGATAACTAACTACCCACTGCTATTGTTGATTTATTATGCTGGTGGATCTTTATAACGTAATTTGTGTTTGAAAGTTTGTAATAATATGTAACTGCAAACATTCTTTTATAAAGTTATATGAAGATATCTAATTTATTAAAACGGAGCATGAGGTTATTCCGTATATATTTATGAACTATGATTTTTTTATTTCATAAGACTGAATAAGAGTTTGAAAATTTTTGATAGTTTTCACAAATATATTGCGATATTTTCATTATTCATGAGAAAAAATAAATACAAATAAAAAAAAATTAAGTTGTACGTTTAAATAGAATTTCAACCTCGAATCAATAATTTCAAATCACATCCAAACGACCTCTAAATACTATTATTATAATATGGTTCATTACTCATACATTCATTGTATGCTGAAACTCAAGCATTTTGAGCTTTATACTATAGTTATTGAATAATATTTATGTTTTTTCAGGAGTCATATATATATAACGCGAACTCGAAACCACATAGATAAATATTAGTGTAGGTACGTTCTTACCTAGCTACTATTTTCAAATTGAATATATAATTAAAAAAATTATATAGTCTATTTGTACACTAAGTTCACACAAGAAATATTTAGTGCATTAGTACTTTATATATTACTCCTGACTTGAAAATTTTGGATTCATCTCATCATCTCTATATATTATCCAAAGAATTGATGGGTTGTCTGCATTCACTTTGTCTATTATTACTAAGATAAGAAGGAAACTACTTTGAGATTAATCAAAATATCTGAAATAGCACCTAATGTTTTGTTGCAAGTAAGAAAAGATAATGGAAATGACATGATAAATAAAGATTAGGATAGTTTAATGATTTTCTTCTTGTGATAATAATCTAGAGTCCAATTAAAAAAAAAAGACATAATTAATGCCTTTTTGATTATTGTTTAGTGGGGTTTAGAAGGGCTAGGCAAGCAAGTACTAGTAAATGTTGTACTCTAAAAAAGCTGATTTTGACTAGCACTACTCATCTTCTCCCCTTATCTCAATCACTTTATTTTTGTATGGATAATTGCTCTGATTATAAGAACTCTTATATTCTTTTCTTGTAAGATACATGGTTCATATTATCTTTTGTTTTCTTATCCTTATTAACCAAATATGGATCTTTTCACGAGTTGAATTAAAATATTTAACGTTTTTTTTATGTAAAATAAAGTAACAGTTCATTTAGTGTTCTTCGAAAATGATCCTTCTACCTTTAAAAGATAGGAATAATGCTTTTAACATTCTCCGATGCTTAAGTTAGTAAACAAACAATGGGAGAATTCCAAGAGTATTTAGTAAGTAGTATTTAGGGCGTACCTCTGCCTTTGAACTCACTGGGGCTTTTATAGATGTCTCTGATGCCCTAATAGAAGGAAAGTTGTTACCTAGAGTGATTTTTGTGATTTGATGTAACTGAGTCTGGTAATCCTACCATAACTCTACCACTTATAAATGGTAGTATATTCCTTGTATGATTCTTTCTCCTATTTAGGAGTTCTCTATTAAGGTAAATATTGATGACCTTATACCGTTATTTGTGTGGTTCGGTGGGCCACTGCTATTAGGTGGGCTTTTGGGTCCCTTTTGGCCCTACTCCAACAGTTATAATTAATAATGTCTATATTTACCATTCTCTTGACTATAAATGCAAAGGTGGGCCTTTTTGTTCACCCATGTAAAAGTTATATGAAAAATCACGCCAATTATGAGCAAAGATGTCTCAAGAAAAAGTGGTCTAAAGTCAGTTTTAATAAGACACCTTAAATATATGCATATACATATTAAATAAATAATAATTTAGAGTTTTTTTTATTTTTACGTGCTACTTGTTTTTAGTATAATATTTTAAAAGTTATTAAGCGTTTAACTTCGCATAATAATATTATGATTTATAAAAGTAAGAATTAATTCTATTTAATAAATGTTAGTTATTAATTTGTAATGCATTATCTTTGATGTTATTTTAAAAACTTATTTATTAATATAAAGATTTGAGTAGTTTAATTTGAAGTTTTAGAAAATTTCTGATAAAAAGCATATAGTTCTTTTTATTTAAATTTTGTACCTTTTATGTTTTTACAATCTATTTTAAGTGAAACTAAAATCATAAAATTCACTATTTAATTTTAATTAAATTGTATAATTAATCAGACATCCTCACCATGTTTACATTTTATCCCATTGCTTTTGAGAAATTACAGAATATCACTTTTTAGGCTCTAAGAATGGTTATTTATGTATGTAGATCTAGCATAACTGCATCTCATCTATAAGAATCGTATTTCTTCACTATGCATTATTTATTAAACCATACTGAAACAACAATCAAATGAGCATACAACGTTATCTTTAGAAGAGACAATAGTAGTTCACTATATTAGAAAGGAGAATTACAAGGGTACGCTAATTTTTTTTAATTTGTGAAACTCAAGACTTTAGTATGTGGGGGAAGATCACACGCTTCTATAATGTAAAATTGATTTTCAATTAAGTGAAAGAAAATATATATAACAAACATAATCATAAAATATGGTCCTAACCAAAATACATTTATTTGTTTCATACACGGTAGGAATGGTGGGATGAAATATATTTTATGTGATTTGATATCTCTTGTTATTTGTTTATGAAGAATATGTCAAATTGGTTTAAAAGTATTTATCACTTCTTTTGTCCAAAAAGAAATGTTTTTCTTATCTTGTTCTACGTGACACACTTTTTTTAAAAATTTATCATTAAAAGAATGATATTCTTTAATATTTAGATACAAATTAGACTTCAAACTTTGCATTTTATTTTCAATGAGAGAATTTATAGTCATATGCATACTTATTACTTGTTTGGACCTTTAGTTTAAAAATATTTTCCATTTTACTTCAATTTCGTGCCTAGTCAAACAATACAACATGAAAATATCTGATTTCTCTAGTAACATGTATAGTAGGGTAAACTTCTAGTGCAAGATTTATTTAAAAAATTTTCATTTGGTAGTTAATTTACTTCCCTTTGTTTGATATTTTATGCTCCTTTGTTTTTCATTTCTAGAAGTCATGTTGGTACACGTAAATTGAATAGGAAACTACTTGATGAACAAAGCAATCAAACCTTATGATTTTCGAATTTTCAATGTTAGGAGGAAAATTTAAGTCACATATGAATTGATATCATAATAGAAATAGCTAGTACACATCAAACAAAAGATAAAGGTTAAAGGTCCGATGTTAAGAGTGAAAGTTAAGGCACTAAACATCTCTGAGAAGCATAAAAACATCTAATAGATTCTTGAACATTGTGAAGAATGATGTAATATTAGGTTAACTCAATGTTACATTCTATCCCAGAGAAATAACAAATAGATGGAGATGCCTAGTAAGCAACTAAACAAACAATAACTGCAAAGTACCAAAGTAAATGTAAGCCATGCAAAGAAATTGTGAATCTTTTTCTTCTACATAACTAGTTCTGGCACTAAGACTTGAAATAGCAAGCTTATCATATGTAGAAAGATATATAATAAACAATCATCCATATTATGATTTTGGCAAAACTTTTATATCCCATCCCTTTCTCCATCTGTTTGCACCAAATAAATTGGCTCTCCTTTATGTTCCCCAAATCCCACAATTATCGTAGCATGTGCCATTTTGCTTTTCATTAGGGGTTTAATAGGACAGGTTAGGGCGTGTTAGGATGGGGAAACGCTTGCCCTATTAGCATTATGATCCGCCTTTCCTTGTCTCGTTTACCATTTTTTAAATAAACTCCTCTGTCCTGTCCTGCCCAGCTAGCCCTGTCCCGCTCCGCCCTGCTTTATATAGCATTTTCAATAGCTTGTTAGCAGTATTTTAAACCAATAGTCGAGTGAATTCGTGGTGAACGTGGTCTAGCTAGTTGAATTCCCTTTCTTTAATTAATAATGTCGACTACTATTACTGAAGAATATTTTCATTCATGTGAAAATTCAAATAATTTGACGATTTATACATTGTGGTTTATATATAGTTTAAAGACGGTAATCAAGTGCTAACTAGTAACTTTTGCAATTTATAGACTACTGTACGGTCAATGGTCATCGTATGCAAGTGAATTTTCCCTACAAGTTGTATTTAAAGGAAGTAGAATTGCAATGATAGAAACTATGCCATAAGCCTTACAATTGGAGATCGTGCAAAGAGTTACCTCCTAAAAAACTGAACAACATTGGTCAGTTAACTCTATGGCATTATGTCACGACTCGATTTCTCAGATCATGAGGGCACCTACTATACCACCAGTAAGAGAACCAACCCCGTAGTCCAAAGCTAAAGTAGAGGACTACTATATCAAATATGGAAAGAACAAGTATAATAAACAATAGATGAATAAAGAGGAAGTAAAAAGAAGAACCAATTCTAAAACCCCGATATCACTTTTAATACAAAACCTCTAAGTATAGAAAAAGGAATCAACTGTCTAATACAATTATATCTCCCAAAATACATGGATATCAACATAAATACTGAAGAGAAGTAAGAAATGTTGGACGCCAAGCTCACCCCGAGTCTCTGAAATTCAGTAGAATCCGCATAAACAACAATCTATGAATTACGGTCGGGCACCTGTACTCAAATCTGCACATGGACAAGTGTAGTATGAGTACAAGATGTCGAAGCAACCCGTACTCAGTAGGCTTTCAGGGCCCACCAGATACATAACAATAATAAAAGCAGTAAATAATGGAAGACAATAAATATTGTCACAGACGCAAACTGTACATCAAGGAACCTAGCTACTAAAATAGGATCAAGTAGCAAGTAAAACATGTATCTATAGATAATCACATAACAGGATTTCAGGAAATGAAGAAAAACATACCCGAAATCCATGCAAAAGTATATGTGAATAATAATAATAATAAAAAGGAGTCAAAAGAAGACAGTGGGAGAACGTGGATGGTATACCAGTAACCTCAAATACAATGGAAAATTGATAAGAGAATACCACACACAATAAACCATATAAGCAGTAAATCTCAAAAGTAACACTACCGTAACTAAGCAGGAAAGCAATAATATAATAAATAATTTAAACAGAAAATTCACACTCACCGTAGGATGTACATCTCAGCCAGGGTACACTGAAGAAGACAAGTGTAGAAAAGTAAATATACACACATGAAGTAACCAATCCTATATACGTGTCTCCTCCGTACCCGTAGGTCCAGCAGGAAAAATCCATGGAAGGTAACCTAAATATTCCCAGTATATCTCTCCTCCTTCCTATACCCCCCTCCGCGTCACCTGAAAGCCCGGAGGCAAGGTCCATCGAGGTATGCTCACCACGTACAGTCTCTAACATCATCAAAACTTCACATCCCAAATCACATAGCCTAAAGGGTCTCATAGTCTAGAATCCTATGCCTCATATCAATAATATCATCTAGCCGTACTCGGCAAGTCATGGCGTACCACGCCTGTATATCATAGTATCACCAAAGTCCTCAAGGAAACTGTATCAATAATGTCTTCACAACCAATAAGTATGATAAGTGTCAAAAAGTTGTACTAACTATCGTACGACGATGGATTCAAGTGCCAGCAGCTGTACTCACATCAAACATAGTCAGTCTCAAGTCCCAATATTAATTAGTCAAATAATAATTTTCGGTGTCAGGGTGTAAAGCCTAGGCTAAAGCAAAAAAAAAGTATTATCGGGTGATCGATACAACACCAAGTCTAAAATAGTTAAAAGGTCATTTAATTATATTATTATCAGAATATTATAATTTATTGGTTTATATCCTTATCTATCATCATTACTAAAACTAGTCTCTAGCCATCATGGCTCAATAATCAGGTGGTGATACTGGTCCAACCCAAATGCACTCTCATCGGAACTAAAGGCCCAACCTCTCATGTAATGAATGCATAACATATCAGCCAGTATATGTATATGATCATGTAATAACAACTCCATATGCCTGCATAGGTACCACTGGAAAACTCTAAGTCACATGCACCATATAGGTTCAGATGCCTAAATATATCGAACTTGTAAGTGTACGAAGGAACGGTAAAAGGTTACTATAACAACCTATCTACCCAACCCATAGATGATATTTAGTACACTTATTAAATCTATAAGCCTAAAGATAGCCCCACGGAGCTTACCTATCGTCCGATGATAAAATGCTACAAGCTTGGAAATATTACTCCGACTGATATCAAAGGATCTCCAATTGCTCTGAGACTTATGTAAAGTAATCCATATGTCGATACGAGTTTATCGGTATAAATTATGCTAAGTTCCAGAATGGGCTTAAAATGGGGCCAAAATTGGGCTATAGGACCCGCTTGCTGGAACTGAAAATAAACTTCGCCATGGGGTTTCCAACGTTACAAGGAACCCATGCTCCAAAATTGAGCATAATTCAAGCAAAGGATGTACTTCAAATCAGCCCGAAATAGATTCATTTAATAGAGTTAAAGTTTGCATACTTTACAACTTTGAACGGGAAAATTCGGTGAAGAAACAATAACGAAGGATTATTGTGATTCATGGAAAAAAATCTAATTGTTCTCTTGGATATAAACTGAAATTACTCCTTTTTATTATTTTAGGAATCAATGGAGAAACCTCAAATTGACAAAACTAAAGAGAACAAACTTACCAGAAGTAGGGAAGGTGCACATAACCTTTTGGGAACTTCATCTTCAAGATTAAATGAGTTTTCCTCAACTTTATGCTTTAGAAGTTGGGAGAAAAGATGAGAATCTAATTTGCTAAATAGAATAGCTGAAGGGTTTGCAATTATTTATAATTACTGCTAATGTCGTGGGGACGGAAATAAGAGTTGCAGGTGTGACATTGTGGGGGTAGTAAACGGGTTGCAGGTGTGACTTTGTGACCCACGATCTTCTTCGTTGGGGCGATTTCCCGAGTCGCTGTGGCCACCTCATTGTGACAATCCACCATTGCCAGTGCGTTAGTCGCTAGGGCAGTACCTTGGTCGCAAGGGCCACCCCCCCTCGTAGGGGCAGTTTGTGCCTGCTTTCACAACAACTAATTTCAAGAACCCCTAGAATGAGCTTTTTGAGTTTAATTTCAATAAACCAAATATGTAAACAACATGGAAACAACAATCTGGATCCAATGGAATTGTCAAAATGGCCATCTTAGGTTGTTTAAACAAAATAACTCCTAAAATAAAAAATAGCCGAAAATGCACTACTCCACCAAGATACTCAATATTACCCCATGCACATGAAAAGAAATACCAACACTTTTACAAGCCTAAATTCACCATTCTGGAGTGGATGGAAGCATCAGAATTTCCATCCGACACTCCGAACATCAAAATACCACCCAAGCTCCGAATTAGGCCTTTAAATTAACTAAAATCCAAAATGAGCATAAATTGCAAACAAAAACTCCGAAACACAAACTTAAGGTCATTACTACTTTTTTTGGCATTCCGAAGCTAACAAAACAGTTAGAATTTAATTTCGAGCTCGTCTTGAAGAAAAGTTGATTTTGGTCAACGAGTACTTAGTTTTAGGCTCTAAAATAGAAAATTTGAGATATTTCTCAACCGAGTCGCCAGGAATCCGAACTGTCAGTCCCAGCAAGTCATAAATGACTTGTGGAAAATTCTGTAACACTCTAAAATACAAAACATCATGTATTTTTCATAAATGACCATGAGGGTCATTACAACATCCACTACTAAAAGGACTTTTGTCCTTGAAAGTTAAGTAAAAGTTAGAAATAAACAGGAGAGAAAGTACCTAATGTCTCAAAAAGTTGTGGATACTGTTTCCACATCTCACTCTAGATATCCAAAGTAGCTTCCTCGACCGGAAGCTGTCTCCACTATACCCTAACCACTGGAATCTCCCTAGACCTTATTTTTCTAACATCCTTAGCCAGAATTTTCATAGACTCCTCAAAAAAGGACAAATTTTCATCCATCTACACTGAATCCTCTCAAATGACATGAGACTCATTGGGAATATATACCGCTACAATATCAAAACATCAAATACCAGATGAACGACTGAAAATATAGCAGGTAAGGCCAACTGTAGGCAACATCACCAACCCTCTCCAAGATCTCAAGTGGTCAAATATACCTGGGACTAAGCTTGCCCCGCCTACCAAATCTCTGTCACGACCCAAAATCTCAAGTCATGATGACATCTACAACCCTTATGTAGACAAGCCTAACCCTACAGCCTCGAGCTATGTGCAATGGGCTATAAATCTCAGAATAACCAATGTAGCAAAAGAAAGCATAAAAAATACATAATAATGGAAAGAAACAGGGAATCATACAAAACCAAACTCCCAAAACCTGGTGTCAGTGGCATTTGAAGCTACTATAAAAAATCAACAAAAGATACAAAATACAAATATCTTGTAAAAGGCAATACAATGCAAAGCCAGCTGTAGACCGAATAAAGTAATCCAGAGTCAAGGAAATCACGGTCGGTTCAAACTATAAAGCTCACCGTAATATCTACAATCAGCTAGGTTTGTGTCATGACCCGATTTTCTCGAGTCATGATGGCACCTACTATCCACCTAGTAAGAGGACCCAACCCCGTAGTCCGTAGCCAAAGCGGAGGACTACTATAGTATGTACGGAAAACAATAAGATGTAATACAAGTTTCCAAAACCCGAAGTCAATGTCATAAGGACCACTAATATACAGAATAAAAAAAGTGACAAAATACAATATCCATTTGTCTCCGAAACACAATGGAGATAACAAAACCCAATGTACAACAATAGAGAAATGGGCTAAAGCTGGACGCCAAGCTCACCCTGTATCTCCGAACTGGCAAAACAAACGAACAGCGATCGGAATCAAGGACGAGGACCTGTACTCGGATCTGCACAAAGGCAAGTGTAGTATGAGTACAAGCCGCCGA
>JBDJHY010164356.1:0-22235 GCA_039654485.1 Withania somnifera | reverse complement strand
GAAACCCTTACAAAGTAAATACTACATAGGTCCTGCTATAGACAAAATAAAGCAGGATGGAAATTAAGGAAACCACAGCCGACTCGGATGACAAAGCTTACCATAATCTCAACAACAAGCTGTATCTACTCCACACGATCTCGGCATGTCCGATAACCCCTACTGGTATCTGTATCATGAAAAATAGTACAAAAGTACAGGATGAGTACCAAACAAGGTACCCAGTAGGCATCATAGGCAGACTGGGCTAAAGTAAAGTGCAAGTAAGAAGGTGAGGAAGTAAAAAATTTCAAAGATAGTAGGAAAGTTGTAAAAGTACAAATATGCAGAAAGATAAATATATAGGAGTGCAATACCATCAATAGAGTGTAAATACAGGTATACAAGGAACTAAAACATGATGACTCACACAGTAGTAACCACTACCCGAATACATAAAATTGAAGTAAGGGAATGTACCTTGCTCCAGCTAAGCCAAGACCCAATATATATATATATATATATATTCCCTAAATACTGGATTGAACGGTAAGATATAGCTAAGTATCGAACAGAAGGTAAACACACAAAACCTACCTGGCACCCTATCCCTCCAGTAAGTACAAATATCATAACAAAATCCACCTGACCCCCCTTTAAGCTCAGTGAGAACAAAAAAAATAAAAGTAACACACGGGGGTACATGAAAGTAAGTATGAGTCAAGTCCTGTCATTCCCTGGGCCTCCCTCTTAGTGTCAAATCTCAGGGACTTACATCCCTAACTGTACTAATCTCAGGGCCTCTGTAACTCGAAGGACCGTTCCTCACACTTGAGTACTGGATCTAAGCCTAATCAATGCCAAACTCAGGGTCTGCGCCTTGATACATCATACTCAATGGGCCTCTGCGACTCTGAGGACAGCTTCTAAGACTCGAGTGCAGGGTCTAAGCCTAATCAGTGCCAAACTCAGGGTACGCGCCCTGGTATATCATACTTATGGGCCTCTGTGACTCGTAGAACTGTGCCACACACTCAAGTGTAGGGTCTAAGCCTAATTAGTGCCCATATTGGAAATTTGTACCTCATTTGTGCCATTTTCAGGGTTCGTGCCCTAGAGGAATGCACCTCTAAATTGAATACAAGGTCTAAGCCTTTTCAATACCAATCGTATCGGCCAAACCAATATATACAAATGCACGATCATGGTATAAAAACAATAATACTCATAATAACAAGAACAAAAACAATAGGAGTCTAAGATCGGCCAAAACCCACCAGCTAAAAGCTCATTTCACCACACTTGTAGCGCGATAACTCGATTTTTGCATCCTTCATGCAGTGAGGCCAGGACCTAGGAATACACCTTTCACCCTTATGCCCCTTCACGGCCCCCCCACAACTGATAAAGTAATCACAAGTCAATTAGAAAACAACGATCGACCTAAAAACCAACCCACACTACTAGAAACATCACCAATAATAATAGCCCAGTCTATAATGAATGTAAATAAACCTAGCCTAACAGTGCACCAAAATAAATTTCCTCGAAATACGCTTACTATAGGCCCAAAGCTCCAAACGCATCCAAAATCACTCGAAACTTTCAAATTATAATACGAGGGATTAAAATATGAAGAATAATACCCATATTATAATTAACTAATCGGGTTGGAAAACGGGCCCCAAACAGGCCTACGGACCCCACAACTCAAAAAATTAAACTTAAAATATTGGTAAGAAGGACTTGTCTCAAGGAACACATGGTTCAATTTTAAGCTCAAATAGGCCACCTGAATTTCCCCAAAACAACCCAAAAGTGGCCTGACTAAAAGTGCAAAACATTTCATAAGAAATTAAGGCTAAAACAAACATATTACACATCGGGAATAAGGTGCAACTGATCACTAGGTGTAATCCCAATCCAAGGCACCATAATCAACCACAAATTTTCAGCAAAAATCAAAGAATATGGGAAACAACTATTACTATCACGAAAAAGTACAGAACTCTACTTCCAATGAGTAAAACAAATGGGGAGAGCTTACCAATGAAGAAGGGAACGAAGGGAAGGTGTGGGAACACATTTTCCTATAGCAAGTGGGTCTTTCGCACCCAAATTTGCAAATGGAATGAGAGAGCCCTGAGGAGAATTTGAGGAAAGTAATCTAATTTTTCGAGGAAGAGTCTTATATACTACCAAGCCTCTGTTCATCACGATTGCATGGTGTAAGGGTCGCGATCGCAATGAGATGCTTTTCCAGGCATCGCAATTACGTGACTGGGGAGTCACGATCATGGAGAGTAGGGGGGATACAAATTCATCATGATCATGAGAAAGGGATGACGCCATCACAAAGAAAAGTGGGATCATAATAGCATGATTATGAACAAGAAAATCGCTCTGCACTAGGTATTATTTGAAAACACAAATCTGCAATAAGGAAAAAGCCTGGATCACCACCCAGGAAGCGTTCAGGGTCCAATTTTCACAAATGAACAATGCACAAAAAATAAAAATGACATTCCGAACCATACAACACAGTCAAAATTGGGACACTAGGCCTCTTCAAAAGAATGTTGACCAAGTCATCACCTTAGGCCTAAAACTCATAAATTCCAACTCGATCCTCAAAGATACATAGGCTACCTTGAGAAGCAAACCAATGACTCAACTAGCACAAAATCAATATTTTAGAGTTGATAGAATCATTAAAATCCCAATCTGACGCTTCGATCACCAAAAAGACCAATTCTAAAATGAGCTTTGGTGGAATTGAATTTCCAAAAATAGCCTAAACACAAAAGGAAAACATCATAACATGAACTTAGGGTCCACCTAAACCAAATTCAACATTATGGAACTATAGGAATTGGCAAAATTGATTCTTAGTGCGTTTACTAGGATTTCACTCTCAAGTTCCATTGTTTCAAAACTGAAACTTCAGAATAAGAAAATTGTGATAACGGGTAAACGAGTTGCCAAGGCATCGAGCTACTGGTCCCAATAGGTTATAAATGACTTAGGAAAACTATTAGACGTCTCTAAACATATAAAAAGGCAAAAACCAAACAAAAAAGACCAAATGGATCATTACAAAAACTCAATAAAAGAAAAGTGATCATACGTGTTACCTTTAAAGGCAATCACACAAGCTCTTGACATATCCTTTAGAGTCTGAATTGTTTTCTCTGTATGGCTATTAACTATAGATTAAAATCAGTGCTAAGGTTACCTTTATTACCGTGAAATTTCTAAAAAGGCCCCCAAAACTACAAGGTGAACTGAGTATCACTGTTTAAAATAATGGAAAAAAGAGTCTCATAAAATTTGACGATCTCATGAATATATAATCTGGCATAGTCCTTAGAAGTGTGAGAAGTCTTAACCGATATAAAGAAGGATGATTTGGTCATATTTTCCACAATCATTCCAATATAATCATGTTATCTATGGGTGGAGGCAAACCTATAATGAATTCCATATTTACCTTTTCCCATTTCCATACTTGGATCTCAAACTCTTGGGTTATAACTCCTGGTCTCTAATGATTGGCTTTCGCTCGCTGATATTTAGGACACTTAGCCACAAAATTAGCTATGTCCCTATTCATGCTATTCCACCAGTAGACTTTTCTCAAGTCTATATACATCTTGGTAGAACCTAGCTGAATGGAATACTTGGAACTATGGGCTTCTACTAAAATTTTCTATCTCAACCTATCAACAACGGAAATATGATCATCCCTGATAACATTACACACTTTCTCTACCTTGGGAGAAAGCCTTAGCCTGCTCTCAAGAGAAATATCCTTAAGCTTCATCAAAACTAGATCACTATTTTTCTTTTCCTTTACCTTATCTACTGATGAATCCTCTAAACCATTCTGTACTAGTACATTACTCAGTTTATGCTACACTACAAATAGACAATATGGTCAAAGCATCCACAATAATATTTGTATTACCAGGATTGTGAAGCAATTCATATCATAATATTTTAGAATGTCAAACCATTATCCTTGATGAAGATTTAACTCCTTCTGGGTGAATGCATACTGCAAATCTTATGATCGGTAAGCACATCTACATGTGCACCATAGAGATAGTGCCTCCAAATCTTCAAGGCAAGAACAACTACTGCTAACTTAAGGTCATGAGTAGGGTAATTATTCTCACGAGTCATAAGTTTCCTAGATGTATAATATATTACCTTGTCATTCTACATCAAAACACAATAGAGTCAAACTCTAGAGGCATCATAGTAAACTACAAAACCCTCCATGCCTTCTAACAAGGTCAATACAGGAGCTAAAATCAACCTAGATTTCAAATCCTGAAAGTTTTTCTCACACTATCAAATCGCTGGAACTTTTCCTTCTTTTGAGTTAACCTTGTCAAAGGTGAAACAATGCATGAAAATTCTTCAACTAACCTCTTATTCTAATCGGCTAAATCCAAGAAACTCTTAATATCGTAAGGATAGTTAGGACTAGGATTGTTCTTCATTGCACCTATTTTTTTATGAGTCAACCTGAATACCCTCACTAGGAATAATATGGCCTAGGAAGGTGACATGCTTTAACCAAAACTCATACTTAGAGAACTCAGAAAATAACTAAAGGTCCTGAAGGGTCTAGAAAACAATCATCAAGTGGTCTGAATATTGTGTCTCACTTCTAAAATAAACAAGAATGTCATCTACAAACATAATCACAAATATGTCCAAGTACTACTTGAACACCCTGTTCATGAGATTCATAAAATAGGCAGAAGCATTTGTCAGTCCAAAATACAACCACAAAAGCAAAGTGACCATACTATGTTCAGAAGGCTGCTTTGTAAATGTCATACCCTTTGACTTTGAGTTGATAATAACTATATATGAGGTCTATTTTGGAGAAGAAAATTGTAGCCTGAAGCAGATAGAACAAGTCATCAATTGTAGGAATCAAATATTTTTCTTGATGGTGACCTTATTTAACTAGAAATAATCTATATATATCTTGAGAGATTCATCTTTGTTATGCACAAAAAGGACTTGTTCATCTAGAAGGATACACTGTGTATGATAACACCTTTGTTTAGTATGTCCTTAACTGATCTTTCAAATCCCTGAGCTATGATAGGGCCATTATATATGGAGGAATAGATATGAGTTGAGTGTCTGTATAATGATCTGTTTTGATGTCTATCTCCCTTTATAGAGGGACTCCAAGTATATCCTCGAGAAAGTCTGTAGGAAATTCACATACAACTTGAACAATATGGAAAGTTGGAGTATCGAATGTTGTATCCTTACCTCAAACTATATGATATAAGAAACTTTTGAAAATAAGTTTTCTAGTCTTGAGGTAGGAGAAGAAATGACCTTTAGGCATTAAGTGACTGCCTTTTTATTCTAGGATTGGTTTATCGGGAAACTAAGACTTGATCACTTGGGTCCTTGAATCGACTGAAGCATAGCATGAGCCCAACTAATCCATGTTGACAATGACATCAAAATATATCACGTTAAGCTCTGATAAATCAATAAGGTGACTTTCTAGAGAATTGTAACTAGATAGTTTATGTAGAAGTTTTATGTTTTGACTATGTCACCTAGTAGGGCGAAGACTAAAAAAGGCTCTCAGGGTTGCTGTGGATAGACTCCAAAATTTACAATAATGTAGGGAGTAATGAATTATAAAGTATCCCTATTTAGAATGCATAGACATATAAGGAATTCTAGAGAGTTCTCTTGATCTTTAGGTGAACCACGTACATAAAAATGGTTCTAACGTTGACCTTATCATGCACTAGAAGTAGCACCCTACCAAGTTGGGTGATCGGTTGGAGCTGCTAAAGCAGTTGATTGAGTTTTATTACTGTTCTTGTGCTACTTGGCAAAGCGATAGTCCTTTAACCTGTGACAAATATTATCACATCTAAAGTATCCTTATTGTACATATATACATTTTTGGGTGATTTGTCCAAACTTATTTCAATTAAAATGAGTACGCTCTATTACAATACTCTTTGAGACTGAGTACCTGAGGCTTTACCTCTTCGATCATGGCGAGGTATGAATGACTAGGATCGAGCACAAGCTAAAAAATGTGTTGTTACTGATAACTTTTGCTAAAAACATAACTAATTACCACCACTGATATTCTACTAACTAAACTTAGAGTTCTTTATCTTAGCCCTCTTGCTGTGGTACTCTTCTCTAAACTTCAAGTTATCTCTCTGAATTTTCTCCAAATAGACCCTAAATTTGCCTATATTTATGTATCCAATTGGTATAATTGCACTATGCTCGGGCATAATATTGGTTGAGCCTATAGAAAAAAACACATCCTATTCTTTATTTCCTCCACTGTACTAAGGGTATATCTTGATAGTTAGGTAAACTTAAATCGTTACTTATGAAGTCCTACTCCAAGTTTAGAAACTCACTAACCTTGGCCTCTCTTTTCTCTCAGGGAAAGAACCTCCCCAGGAAGGCCTCCTCAAACACATTCCAGACTAAGGGTACACCATCATTCCCTTATTTTTCTTTTAGTGATTGAACCATATCCTTACAAAATCCTTAAGTTGGTAATTTTCAAGTTCAACTATGTATACCTCTTTCACTCTCATAACCTAAAAAATTCTCTAAACCTCCTCACAGAAGTTCTTTGGATCTTCACCTAACTTTGAACCATAGAACTCTAATGGGTTCATTTTGTGGAATTCTCAAAACTCTAGTAGTGTCTAGAATCAACTTCTGAACTATTATGCTACTCCCTAATGCTCTATCTGTGTTGTCATATCTTGAGTAAATAAATGGACAACATTGCAGAACTTGAACTTAGTGACACTATTATTCTGAAGTTGAGGCTAACCAACTGGTCCTGCTGGTATAGCTAGAGATATTGGGGTAGTTGGGGGCTAAGGATCTTGGACCTAGTTGTTAGATCAGGCTCTTTTCCTAGTTTACATACCTTCTCTACAAGGAGTTATGATCTAAAAATGCATAAAACATGAGAGACGGGAGTTTTGTATTATACCTATATCAATAAAATGAACATAAAGGAAAGGAAACTTTTCTTAGAATGCCCTATAGCCTCTCTATTATATATGTGGTATACTTGAACCCATAAAAATGCCCTACCAAACATGGCTTTTAGACATCCTAGGACTCTTGAACTCTGTGCTCTAATACCATGTTTGCCACACTCCTACTTAAGATCCTAGAAAAATTATTAGAGGGGTTTTACAACTTATTTCACAAACCATAGAGTTATTACAACAACTCTTTGAATGAGTTGCATTCTTTAAAATGGAAATGTCACTCACTGGTTTGACCTTACAGATGAATAATAGGGGCTGTGACATTGATTCCATGATCCATGGATTGAGTTGTGAACTAAGGAGGCTAAGTTGAGGAGTTTTAGTCTAGGTACTGTGGATGAGACTAAAATCCATATAATATTTACTATGGCTTGCAATATGGCCCATATTGTACCTTATTAAAGGTGTTAAGTTCTAGATGGATATTTACAGACAAATAATATTGTCCATAATATCAACATTACTTTCTGTAAACTTGTCTATACTTATGATCTATAACACTTTTATTAAATGTTTTTTGAGTCAACCTTAAAATTGTCTTTATAACTAATTTTAAGCATGAAACATGTACAGTACTTATAATAACATTACCAAGTGTCGGATCCCTAGGTGCAATTGTTCTTACATTATCTGATAATGAGTAGTGTCTTTAAGATAACTTCAGAAAGATAGATCTAACTCTATTTCAGGGTGGATATATTAAGTATAAAAATCATTCTTTTCCACTTGCCATAAGTTTCTTGTGAGTGTGATATTAGCAAAGATACATGGGGTTTTTTATACTACTCTTTAGATCAAGGGCCCAGCTAGAAAGTGGAGGTGTTTTTGTTTGAGATTTATACCAGCAAGGTGTAGGGGTCCATTTAGGAGGAGTGCTTATCCTCACTATTGCCCACACGTTATATAAGCTATACAGACTTTAGAGGGTGACTATATCAGGAGAGGTCCTTTACATGGGTTTTATAATGATCTTTAGGATAATTTTACTAGGTTCAAAGGGTCTCAAGACAAGGTAGCCATACAGATGCATTGGGTTCTCTTCATCAGATATAGTTCCTCGATCTTGCTTTACTTATGGTGAAAATAGTCACCTATGGAGAGACTTCCCTTAATCATAACAGAGGGTACCACAATATACCTCTTAGGATTTAGATAAAGAAGAAATGCCTCTATATAGAGGTCGAGAAGGTTCTCAGTATAGTAGGGGTGCTCAGTTTATAGGTAGATGAGGTAGTAGAGAAGAAGATCAACCTAGTGGCTATAGGGGCCCGCGCTATGATTTTCCAATAGACCATTGGTAAAGTCCTTATATGTAGTTATCATAGGTGTCATCCTATTACTCTATCAACCTAATTCTATATTATTTGTTCCTAGATATAAATATCCTATATGCCTAACTACTTTTGTAATGACCTTCATGGTCATTTATGACAAATACATGATGTTTTTCTTCTTGAGCGTGTCAGTATTTTCCCTAAGTCATTTATGACTTTCTAGGACTGGTAGTTCGGATCCCTAGCAACTCGATTGAGAAATATCTCAAAATTGCCAATTTTAGAGCTTAAAACTAAGTACTCGTTGACCAAAGTCAACTTTCCTTCAAGACGATCTAGAAATTAAATTCCTGTAAATCTGTCAGTTTTAGAATTTTTGAAAAAATCAAGAATGGCCTTAAGTTTGTGTTTTGGAGTTTTCGTATGTAATTATGCCAATTTGTGGATTTTAGTTAAGTTTAAGGCCTAAAATGGAGCCTGTATGGCGTTTTGGTGTTCATAGTGTCAAATTAGAATTTTGATGCTTTCATAAACTCTGGAATGGTTAATTTAGGCAGATTGGACCCTTGGTATGCTTCCCAAGGTATTCGTGCTCGATTTGAGTGGGTCTACAAAAAGTTAGAAATTTTTTAGTTTTGGTTAAGATAAGTCTTGGTTGGGGGTCATTTTCACGCAAAAAAACCTCCAACAATTTCATTAATTCTGTCGAATCCATAATGTGTTTTTATATAAAATACATATTTGTTTTGTCAAATTTAGACTCTATTTCAATTCTGAAACTCAAAGGAATTTCAGGAAAGTCACAGATTTTTCTGGTGCGACTTTGATCGATTTATCGGCCATGATCTATAAATCGATCAGAACTGCCAATTAAGTGGCGGTACGAGGGTTTGATAAATCGAACTAAGTGTTTGATAAATCATTAGTACTGATTAATCAATAATTTTTTCTGATAAATCGGTAATCGTGACAATTTGTATGCAACTTTCCACCATTTTTTGGATTATTGGTTTCCTAATTTCCCCTCATTTTATCTTCTTAATTGGTGCTGTTTGTCTCAAAAATGTTTTGCAAATTTCCTAGAAAAGTTCCTTGAAGGTTGTGTACAACAATATCATCTTCGGTAAGTGATTTCTTCCGTTAAATTTCATCAAAATTTGTTTTCTTCCTCCCATTAATGCCCTAGTCATGAACTTTTGATTTCATCATTTTTATTTGGAGTTATATAGTAATTCCTTTCTCCTTAAGGTTACTATTCATCGTAGTAATGTTTTCTTTTTCGAATTCAACGTATAATTCATAAAGTTTGATTCTTTAGTCTTTTTGTAGTCAATCTTCCTCGGGTTGTTCAAGGGTCTTCCCTTACTTGAATTGTGCTCAATTTTGGAGCATTGGTTCCTAATGACATTGGGAACCCCGGGGAAACATTTATTTTTTTCTGGCGGGCGGGCCCTGCAAGCCCGTTTTAGGCCCAGTTCTGACCGTAGATTAAGGTACAATGTTAGACTCATATTAACATATAGAATACATTGATGCATATTTCAGAGTATTCAGAGATCATTTGACATCAGTCTGAGTAAGATTCGTGAACTTGCAGCGCTTTATCATCAGATGACATATAGGCTTCATGGGGCTATTTCTGGTCTTATTAACTTTAATAATTATACTAAATAGAATCCGTGGGTTGGATAGCTAGGTGGATATAGTGATCTGGTGCCAGTATTTCATCCGTTCTATATTGATATTCATAATTTTTCATCCGATTGATATAGTGTCTGTGACTTAGAAATTTTATATTTTTTCATCTAATTGATATGGTGTCTGTAACTTAAAAATTGACTAGAGATAACTGTGCAGGGGATATGATGTTGATATTACATGATCATATGATGATATACTTGTTGATATGTTTTGCATTCATGACACGAGAGGTTGGGCCTTTGGCTCTTATTAGTGTGCATTGGGGCTGGGTGGTCAGTATCACCACACGATTAATGAGTCGTAGAGGCTAGAGACTAATTTTAGTAAAAATAAAGAATGACGACTTAAACTGATAAATTGAAATATTTAATAATAATATAAGTAAATGACTATTTAATCGTTTTAGACTCGGCATTGTATCAAGCACCCGGTAATACTATTTTTATTTATTTTAGTCTAGGTTTTACATCCTGGCATTGAGAATAACATTTGATTAATAATGTTGGGACTTGAGACCGACTCTGTTTGACAGTGAGTACAGCCGCTGGGACTTGAGTCTATCATCGTACGACATTGAGTACAACTTTTTAACACTTATGGCACTACTGTTATGGAAACTTGATGATACCTGATCTATTGAGGTTATTGGTGATGCTATGATATACATGCGTTGTATGCCCTGACTTGCTAAGTACGGCTATATTCGAAATGAGATGCCAAACTATTGAGACCCTTGAGGATTTGAGACTTGGGATATGAAGTTATTATGATGTTAGAGATCATACGTGGTGACATACCTCCATGGACCTTGCCTTCGGGCTACAACTGACATGGAAAGGGGTATAGAGTGGAGGATAGATATATCGGGAATATTTAGGTTAGCCTTCCATGGATTTTGCTTACTAGTCCTGTGGGTACCAGAGGAGGAGCGTACACAGGACTTGTTACTTCATATAAATGTATTTACTTTTCTGAACTTATTTTCTTCAGTGCACCCCTGGTAGTATGGTGATGCCTTGGGTGAGCGTGTTTTAGTGTATACTTTCCTTATGTCTATGGGACATGTCAGCATTTATTTGCTACTTTATTATAATTATTACTACTTAGTTGTTATTTCTAGTTAATTAACACTTCATGATATTTGGGATTGGCGCTATCTTCCATTATTCATTCATCCATCCTTTACTTGAGGTTACTGGTATACCATCCATGTTCCCCTCCTATTTGTTTTGACTCATGTTTATTGGATTATTATTCACATATATTATTGTAAGTATTCCAGGTAAGTCTTCTTTCATTACCTGAGATCCTATTATGTGATTAGCTAGAGATACATGTCTCTTTGTTACTTGATTCTTGTTTGAGTAGCTAGCTTCCCTTATTGTGCTATTTGCTTCCGTGACCCCTTTATTGTACTCCATTTTACTTTCTTTATTATTGCTATGTGCTCTTTGGGCTATCGAACCCTACTGGGTAGGGGTTGCTTACGCAACTTGTACTCATACTATATTTGCACATGTACTGATCCAGGTACAAGTTTTTGACCGTGATTACAGCTAGCTGTTTGTGTAGATTCCATTTACTTTAGAGATTCAGGATGACCTTGACGTCTGGTTTTTACCTGCTTATCTTCGGCACTAGTATTTCTATTAATCTCCTCGTATTTTTAGAGATACAGTTGTATTTGACATATTGATTCATTGTTTATGTACTTGGTGGTTCGTTTGACACTGATACTGGTTTTAGACATTTCTTTTGATTCTTATTACTTCTGCTTTATTCCCTTATATACTGCTATGTTAAACTTGTGCTTTTTGTATTTGATATAGTATTCCTCCGATTTGGCTTCGAACTTCAGGGTTGGTTCTATTACTGATGGTATAGTAGGTGCCATCATGATCAGCGAAATCAGGTTGTGACAAGTTGGTATTAGAGCTCTAAGTTCGTTGATGTTAGTGTATAAAACCAATGTCTAGTAGATTCCTACGGATCAGCACGAAGACGTCCGTTACTTATCTTTAGGAGACCATGGTGGAAATTAGGTAATAAATTCTCCTTCTTGTTTCCGATCCGTGCACTTCTTCTATAGATGTTTTCCCTGAAAACTTATTCATTCACATTTATTCTTCCATAGATAGTACATTCAAAGTCTTTAACAAACATGGGCAAGCATTCGATAATAGTAGCATGGACACCTATGAGGGGCAGAGGTTTGGAGAGAGACGCCGATAGAGGATGTGCTAGGGTCATCAAGACAGCTAAAGGCCATGATGTGAATAGAGGGTCAGTTTTGGCCACAGACCAGTGGCCGTCAGATATTCTGTTTCAGCATACGGTGGACTTAGAATCAGTTTTGATGTTGATTGGACTTTCAACCACTCTAGTTTTGCAGAGTTTGTTGCATAAGATTTCAGCGTAGTCAGTGGAGGAGCACCAGTGTAAGTATCTCCCATTATGGGTAATTATTTGCCGGTGTGGAGGAAGTTTGGGTGTCTGCATCAGGGTCAGATGTTTGTTGCTGAGTATGAGGTTCGTTTTTATGAGCTGGTTGGGCGTACTGCCATAGTTTTCCCCACTGATCGAGTTAGAGCACATATATTTGCAGAGGGTTTAATTTTACCTCTTCGGCTAGTGGTGGAGCCCTTGATAAGGACAGGCTATTCTTTTGCTCAGGTGGTGGCCCACACAAAGCTTATGGAAGGATTATTTAGGGAGGCCTATGGAGTGAGCGGTTGGGGTGTTGGATCTCTAGCTGTGGTGGCTAGTTGGGTGTTTGTCCTATTTCATGTAAGAGTAAGCTTGCAGGGTCGTGTTTTGAGTACGGCTTCGTGGGTCATCATAGCTGGAATTTCCCCCAGAAGGATAATCTTCAGCCTACTTCGCATTTTGTTTTGACAAAGGGTGTTAGTGATACCATATAAAGGAATTCAGTTCAGGCAGTGTTGTCTGTAACTCAGACTTTATCACCACCAACTCAGGTGGCATCACCAGAAATTCATACCGCACCACAGATTTTAGTTGGGGTTCAACCAGATTTTATGGTTTAGAGTTTCGAGCAGACTACAGGCAGTATTCCTGCTGTGACCTAAGGCCGGGGTGGTCCAAATTTTGCACCAAAGGATTTCTAACAGCTTAGGAGATTAGGGTTATGCTTGGACTACAGTAGCCCCAGTCATTCTTCTAGGGTTTTCCCTCAAGACCCTGTGTGCTATGATTGTTGAGTAGCAGGTCACCGTGGTAGAGATTGCCCCCCTCCCATCTTTATTGACCCTAGAATTTTCATGTTGACTAAATCTTATTTGACAGGATAGTGTTATGTTTTGAGGCTGAAGTTTGGGGTAGTTTGACCACATTTAGCCAAATTTTGGCTTCCAACAACTTCTTAATGAAAGGTATTTGGGGTTTTAATCACCCTTGTTTGCATTTTTTCTTGCATAAAATTTTCCTCATTATTCAAAATTCAAAACCCTTGTTAAACACCATTAGTCATCATTCATAAATTGTGAAGGTTAAATCATCAACATCTCAAGAAACTCAAGACCCTTGGTAAGCCTTTTCTCAAATACATGATTTTCATGGAATTCTTCATATGGGTTAAAACTTGTTTCTTATATTTTGCATGAAACTTATTGGTGCTTTAAAACACAAGATTTTTATGAAATAAATATCCCAGATTGTGATTCTTACATGATAATTAGATTCACCATTACATGGGTGACTTGAATTTTCATAAAGATATCCCAAATTTTGAAAGGGTTTTGGGGTTGGTTTTTTGGTACCCATGCATTATGGGTATTTCATATCATAACTCCTCATGGGTGTATTATTAATTATCTAGATTTTGTGGAGTTAGAGGCGCGATGCGAAGGCAAGGCACCCATTTGATTCCTTCTTTATTTTCTTAAGGCACATGGAGGCTTGACCATTTCTCAAAGATTTGTTGGACCCTTGTTGATGTGATTGTCTAACATTCTCTAATGAGTAAGGATTGATTTGGATTTTCAATACCCATTCTATGATGGTTTATATTCCACTTGTTCCTTACTTGAGATATTTTCCATGAGAGGTGTTGGTAGATTGTTGTGATACACATTTGCTTAATTTCCCGCGTAGGGCCTTGTTGAATTACTTATATCGAAATGTCCTACGTTATATTGGATGCTTCTGCATAATTTTGATTATGCATTATTCCACTCTCTTTGTCGTGAATCCCTTGAGTGGCCTTGACCATGCATTAATTTACATTATCTCACTTGACATGCATTGAATTATTTACTATTTACATATACATTGCATATTGACTGAGATGATATGATATAAGAGGTAATTAGCCAATGTGTGATTCCCGGTATTACCATGAAGTTGATATGATATAAAAGGTAATTGTCCAATGTGTACTTCCCAGTATTACCATGAAATTAATATGATATAAAGGATAATTGGCCAATGTGTAATTCACGGTACTACCATGAAATTAATATGATATAAAGGGTAATTGGCCGATGTGTGATTCACGATATTACCATGACATTGATATGATATAAGGTAATTGGCCGACATGTGATTCCCGATATTACCATGACATTGATATGATATAAAAGGTAATTGGTCGGTGTGTGATTCCCAATATTACCATGACATTGATATGATATAAAAGGTGATTGGCTGATGTGTGGTTCTTGATATTACCATGAAATTGATATGATTTAAAAGGTAATTGTCCAACATGTTTTTCCTAGTATTACCATGACATTAATATGATATAAAAGGTAATTGACTGGTGTGTGATTCCCGGTATTACCATGACATTGCTATAATATAGAAGGTAATTGGCCGGTGTGTAATTTTTGGTATTACCATAAAAATTGATGTGATTAAAATGTATTCCCGGTATTACTATGACATTGACATGATATAAAAGGTAATTAGATGATGTTTTATTCTCGGTATTACCATGACATTGGCATGATATAAAAGGTAATTAGATGATGTATAATTCCCGGTATTACAATGACATTGATATGATATAAAAGGTAATTGGACGATGTCTAATTCCTGATATTACAATGACATTCATATGATGTAACAGTTAATATATCGATGCGTGATTCTCGATACCTGGTGTTACCATGGCATTGATATGATACACAATATTTAATCTTTGAAATATTTTTCCTTAAATTGCTCCATGAGGGAAGAAAATTCCATTGTCTAAAATCTGCAAGCGAACCAAACTTTTGCTAACTCTGAACCTCTTGGGCTAAATGTTGCATCTCAACTTGAATAGAAGCAAGACTTCCTGTACTAGCTGCCTATCTATTCAAGCATCGTTGACAACATTATCCTTCACCGGGTGGTAAAAATAGTCATGTCATAATCCTTTAGCAACTCAATCCACTGCCTCTGTCTCAAATTCAGATCTCTCTAGCTAAAGATTACTAAAGACTCCGATGATCAGTACACCTCACCATAAAACCCATATAAATAGTGAACCACAACTTAAACACAAATACCACGACTGCTAACTCAAGATCATGTGTAGGGTAGAGCTTCTCATGAGATTTGAACTTTCTAGAAGCTTAAGCGATAAGCTTACCCTTTTGCATCAACACTACCTAATCCAACAGGAGAAGCATCATAATAAATGGTGAAGGGATCACCCTCAATAGGAAAATTCAATACTAGGATTGAAGTGAATAGGTCCTTAAGCCTCTGAAAACTCCCCTCACACTTATCTGATCAATGAAAGGCAACATTATTTTGGGTTAAGCAAGTCAATGGAGCCATAATAGAAGAAAGCCCCTGAAGAAATCTATGATAGTACCCTACCACAGCAATGAAGCTACGAATCTCTATAAGGAAAGTAAGCCTAATCCAAACACGAACCGTCTCAATATTGGATTGATAGACCATGATACCCTCCTTGGACACTACGTGTACAAAAAAAATACCGATCTAATAAAACATTCAGACTTAGTGAACTTGGCATACAACCTCTCATTTCTCAATCATTGGAGAACTAATACCAAATGCTGAGCATGGTCCCCCTCTCTTCAAGAATAGACTAAAATATCATCAATGAATACAATCATGAAGGAGTCCAAATAGGGTCAGAATAATCCATTCATCAGCTCCATAAATGCAGCGGGGTATTAGTCAGCCTGAACAAGATAACCAGAAACTCATAATATCCATAGAGGTTGCCAAAATCTATCTTAGGAAGTGTGTACTTATTATTGATAGTAACCTGGTTAAGTTTTCTATCATCGATGTACATCCTTATAGATTTGTCCTTCTTCCTTACAAGTAAAACAAGGGCACCATAGAGACACAATTGGTCTAATAAATCCCTTATAAAGAAAATCCTGAAGCTGATCCTTCAATTCCTTTAACTCAGT
Source organism: Withania somnifera (assembly GCA_039654485.1). NCBI lineage: Eukaryota > Viridiplantae > Streptophyta > Magnoliopsida > Solanales > Solanaceae > Withania > Withania somnifera. Next base: position 5,789 of record JBDJHY010164356.1, on the reverse strand, counting down.
AGGAGCCATACGGTACGGAGGAATAGTTATAGGCTTAGTGCCTGGCTCCAAATCAATAGCTAAATTAATGTCCTTATCATGGGTAACACCTAGAAGATTAGTAAGAGAGACATTGGGAAACTAAGAAACAATGGGAATAAAATGCAATGGAGGAGTATCAGTATTGATGTCTCGAATGAAAACCAAATAAGAGAGACAACCTTTAAAATTCATCCTTTGGGCACGAAGGAAATAAATTACTATATTAGGATAAGAACCCTTAAAACCTTTCTACTTAATTTTCGAAATACCAGGCATGTCTAAATATTTGTTTTTGAATAAAAATTGAAGACTTCGTGGTGAGGGGAAAGACAATCCATACCCAGAGCAACATCGAAGTATACCATGTCATGAAGGATCATGTCTACCCAAACTTCATACCCCACCATAGAAATAATACAGTATCGATACACTCGATCCATGACTAAAGAATCTCCTATGAGTGTAGAAACACGAAAAGGAGTAGGTAGGGAATCAATCAACATATCAAACCTAGTAGAAATATATGTAGACACATATGAATAAGTAGAACTCGAACCAAATAACACTGAAGTAGGTCGATGGCATGCTTGAACAATATCTGTAATTAATGTATATGAGGCCTTGGCCTCTAATCTACCAGGAAATTCATAACAATAACCTTTGCCGCTACTAGAAAGAACATCCTTTCTACCTGCACCTATTGGAATCATATCCCTACTATAACCTCCACCAGAAACTCGACCACCTATACCAAGCTGCCCTTTAGCCCGACCTCTAGCCAGAGGTGCTTGTGCTCTGGCTAGGTGTTGAGAAATAGGATGGGCCCCACGACCAAAATGCAGGCACTAACTCATCAAATGACCCAAATCTCCACTAATAAATCAAGACCTCAGGGATGAACCCTATGGGGATGAATCACTGAGCCTTGTATGACCCCCACAACTCGACTGCTACTGCTGCGAACCCCGTAAGGATGATCTAAACTGAAACCCTATGGCTAGAGAATCCTATCTGCGAATCCTTCATAGATACATGAAAATATTACAGTGGGGTGGGTGAAGACTCCTCATCTGTGTGGAAAAACCTCTACCACCAGACATTGAACCTTAAGACTGCCCAGATAGACTGGACTCTTCCCATAGTGTACCAAACTCCTCATGCTCAATAAACTTGGCTCATTGGCCAGACCAACTATCTTAGCTAAATATGCCACTGATGGGACAATGTTAACATTTCATATGAATGGTATAAGAAATTCCTCGAATAAAATAGAAAATACTCTCAGTGGGATCCCTGAGTAGTGAATCTAAAAATCTAGACAAAGTATAAAACAAAGCCTCATACTCTGACACAGTCATATAACCACTAGATAAGTCCTCAAATCTGCATCGGTTCTCCTCTCTCACACTCCATGGAATATATATGTAATAGAATGCCTGAGAAACTTATCATAACCTATAGGAGGTGATCCAACTGGACGGCCGGATACATACGAGCGCCACCACTGATGGGCTGGAAACTCGTAACTAAAGACATGTATATGGCACTCTGTGTGCTTCCGTCACTCTCACACTCCAAAGTAATTCCTAGAAGGTTGTGTGAAAGTTCAGTCTCTCCTCTAGTCACTGATGTAGTCCTCTCTATTTACCAAAAACAACTTTAACTCAAAACATAAATAGATCAAAGAAGAACAAGAATGAAAAAAGAACGGGAACAGTTTTCTAAAGATTTTGTAGGCTCTCGAAGATAAGTATAGACGTCTCTATACCGCTCCGCGAGACTCTACTAAACCTTGTCTTGTACACATATGAGAGCCATTAAATTTAGAGCTTTGAGACCACCTTGTCACGACCAAAAATCCCAAGCTGTGATGGCACTTGCCTAAACCCACCTAGACAAGTAAGCCTTTACACTCTATAAGAGAGAATGCATAAAAATAATAAACCAATAAGAAATAAAGAAGATACAAGGTCCAAAACAATCTGTAAAACCACCCAGAAACTAGTGTGATAGTGTACAACCTCTAAAATAGTGTGATAGTGTACATAGTCTCAATGTATTAGATCCCCAAAATGGATCAAACACATAAAAAAAATATTTTTGGCATCTAATGGATGATTAACAACTATATGAGGAGAACATGCCATTTAATAAGGAGATTCAACAATTATAGAGGCTTGGTTCGATCAAGTCGTTGAGTATTGGAAAGAGGCTACTTGACTCTAGAATCTCATAGCCTCGGGCCTGATAGAAAGGAAGTGATCACACTACTCCAGACTCTGAACCTACATAAGTGTAGAAAGCAAGAGAGCGAGTGCCAAATAAACAACGAGTTGGCTCATCATTAAAAAAGATAATGAAGAATCACCAAATACTCTGATCATCCCAACCATAATCCTCCATACTACTAGCTACAAGTTAGATCATAGCCAAAAAATATAAATCATTCAAATGGAAATCCATGTACGTATAATACAAGCAAATAAAATGGAAAACAATCTCATGTACCTTAGCAATGACAGCATTCCCAAATCGATAATATCACTTTTATATGCCAATTTCACAATATGCAATATCACTAAAAATAACCATTTATTGTACATGTCTTCCATTATCCAGAATGTTCAGGACCTCTATGGCTTAGCTAGGATATGTATAGCCTATCACCCCAGACTCAGCTGGCAAGACTGGGCTCATATGTCACCTTAGACTACATCTGGCAAGATTAAATAAGTTCCCCACATCGTACTAATCTGGCAAGGTGGGATAATTTTATTACATCAACCAATGGGTGGAAAAATAGTATGCCATGCATATCATTGACACTTTTCACATATACATGTCAAAACTCAAGTGTCAAAATCCAATAAGAATAAGAGTATCAAAAGTATGAAGGAATATGTCACTAGTTAGGCAATCAATCCATCAAGCCTATACACGGGTAAGGTCCACACATGGGCATTTAATCATGTATGGTATCACAACAACACAAGCCGGCACTCTCATGGGCATTCTCAATTCTCTTGTTATGTTCAAATAATCAACAATCAATATACATGGGTTCTACACAGCATTGAAAATGGGTCAAGCCTCTACTTACCTTACCTGAGGAAAATCTACCAAACCGGTGCATCTCCTTCATATTGGGTGCTCTCCTATGCAATATTTAATAAATATGAGCTATGAATGAGAAAATACAAAGTCTGATACCCATATTGATATTTGATAATTTGGGTCCAAAATCGACCCCATAAAGCAGAAATTGAGGGTCAATAAATTTTTTGAAATATTTGTTGACAAAAGGTTTTCCAAGTCTCAAGGATCATAACTATGAGATTTCATCAAAATCGAAGTAAGAATTGACCCTCCAAAGTGGAAGATGCAATACCAAGATTTTTCTCAAAATCCATAATTTTTAAACTATCAAATCATCAATTTTACATGCTAAAATTAAGGAATTATTAGCGGGTATCGAAGTGTTAGCATTTTAGAAAATTACCTGAGTGATTCACCTTGAAAACTACCTTTAAAGATATCCCAAATGAGATCTCAAAGTCAATAATGGTGAAATGGGATAAAAGGGTTGTGAAAAATGATTAATTCACTGTCTTTCCATGTTAGCTGTGCACCATCGCATTCTCAATGGGTAAATCAAGATAGTTCCCCACCTTCCCTTTGCGTTCACGGTCCGTGAAATCATTTTCTTCCCTCGAGAAAACACTCACCGCATTTGTAGTGCCATGACCATGTTCATGCTGAATCACGATGGTACTACTCAATGTTCCCGGTGCCTTGACCACGTTCACAGAGAAGGAATAGGGCTTCATCAAAACTAAAACATGATAGAAAAAGGCAAGTGAAATTGGTCTCCCATAGGACCCTCGAGATTTGTTCAAAACCCCGCGCAAACAAACCATATAATACCCTACTAAATTTGATATTCCGGACTCTATGGAACCATCAGAATGCGAATAGAGGCCTCCTTGGACCGATACACACCAAGGTTACTAAATATGAAAACTTTACCAGAAAAGGTTATTTCACACTCGAAACTTTTGAAAAATATTTTGAACCTTCTCCTTTCCTAAAAATAACCTCCCAAATCCAACGTAATTGATGGAATTTAAATACAATCGTACGATGGTCAAATGTTGACTAAAGTCAAACATTAGCCTTAAAACTCCACTTTATAATGCCTACTGAGCCAAAATCAACAAAAAGGCATAAAACATAAAACAAAGGTCCTACTATGCCTATTTTGACATTTAAGAGCTAATGGAACTAGCAGAATTCCATTCTGAGACTCGAAACTTCAGTGACGTCTAAAGACATCTATTTTCTTACAAAAGCTCCAAAAAATTAAAATATTCTCAATGACCACATTTTTAATCTCCAATTTCAAAACAACCCCATAAACTGAATAATTATGACTCGATGCAACTCTTAGAAAGGGTAAAACATAGATTTTATTAAGGAAACCCAAATGACCTTTAGGGTCATTACATCATCCACCACCAAAAAAAATGTCCGTCCTCCGACATAAAAAAATAGGTAGTACCTAAAGCCTTGAAAAGCTGGGGATATCTGGTACACATGTTTGAATCAATCTCCCAGGTAGCCTTGGAAACTACTTATTGCTTCCACTAAACATGTACTGAAGAAATTTCTTGGTCCTAAACTTCCTCACATTCTTCAAAGAAAGATACAAGATCCTCCTTATAGGTCAAGTCAGGATTTAGCATCACAGACTCATAATAATAACATAGGAATCAGTCGAAACATACTTTTGAAGCATAGAAACATGAAAGGTAGGATGTATTGCCAATAAGCTAGATGTTAGGGACAACTTATAAGACGCCTCTCCAACCCACCCTAGGATATCAAACGGGCCAATAAATTAAGGACTAAGCTTTTCCTTCTTGCCGAACCTCATCACACCCTTCATGGATGATACCTTAAGCATAAAAGATCACTCACCATAAACTCTAAGGGTCGAACCCAATGGTATGCATAACTCTTTTGTTGGCTCTGGGCTATCAAAAATTGGCTCTGAATAACACGAACCTTCCTCATAACATCACAAAGAAGGTCTGTATCCAGGGATCTTACCTCAAAAGCATCAAACCAACCAATCAAAGACCTACATATCTTACCATATAATGCCTTAAAAAGCGCCATCTAAATACCAAAGTGATAGTTGTTGTTATAAGCAAACTCTACTAACGACAAATGCTTATTCCAATGGTCCCCAAAATTGAAAACACAAGCCCCGAAGCTCATCATCTAGAACCTGAGTAGTCCGATCGGACTGGACATCAGTTTGAGTGTGAATAGTTGTATTGATATCAAGATGGGTGTCTAACCCATGCTGTAAGTCTCTCCATAAATACAAAGTGAATAAGGACCCTTAGTGCAAAATAATCGAAACAGGGATACCATACAACTTCATAATCTGACTAAGGTAAATCTCTGCTAGCTTCTCAGCCGTATAATCAATATTCACTGGAATGAAATGGGAAAATTTAGTCAACCTATCTATAACAACCCAAATAAAATCATATCCTCCTATGGTCTTAGGCAAACCCACAATGAAATCCATGGTAATCCGATCCCTCTCCCACAAAAGAATAGGAATCCTCTAAGACACTCCATTTGTCCTCTAATGCTCAAACATAACTCTCTAACAACTTACAAAACTAGCCAATAACCCTACGATATCCTTATTTATGCCATATAACTAGTAGTGCTGGCCCAAATCATGATACATC
>JBDJHY010164345.1:0-12517 GCA_039654485.1 Withania somnifera | reverse complement strand
TCAAATTAGGCAAGGACCATTTTGGAAGTAAAATCATAATGCAACCCACTCCTGAAGCGATCTACGATGTGACAAGCCTCATCTAGGATAACAAAAAAAACTTGTCAAACTCTTCATTGTATTCCAAGATGTTCTTGGCTCCTTGATTAAAGTTTTAGAACTTACTGATTCATTCTTTCTAGGACTCTGATGCATACTTGGCTCTGATGATGGTCTTTACCTCTTTCCCATGTAGAATGGGGTTCAGGTTTTCAAGTCATTGCCTCCTCTTAGTAAATTCCCACTAAGCAGAGGAAAGCCCCTAAAATTGAGTATAGAACGTGATGACTTATTCATTTCAAACAACTCATTGGTATGGAAGATCTTATCACAAGTCACCTTAAAATTAATGGAAGCCTTTGGATCACTTACCCAATTGAATGTGGGAAGGTTAACCTTGATAATTTGATACTTGTAACTAGACCACAATGACCATCTTGGTTTCCATAGTTATTAGATTGATCCCATGCTTGACCCCTATTGTCATACTAGCCTACATGCCTTCGCCCCCTTCTCGTAAATGCACCTTTGTTTCTTTTCCTAGGTGATGGAGCACCATAGCCATAGCCAAAATCATATCGATACCCAAACTCCTCTTGTTTATCATCAGTCTCAACTTCTACCTTTAGAGTGGTATGTCTGGTACTTGGGGTAGTGAATTTTAGTCTAGTGGATCTTATATTTGGAACATAGGTTGCCCTTAGGTCATTTCATGGAACTTTTTTGATATTGGGTTGGGGTTGGATTTGAGAATGTAAGGGTATTTCTTAGTGCATCGTTTGTGGAATCTTCTTATGAATATAGTAGAAGTTGAGGAACCAATATGTACTTCCCCCACAGCTAGCCTACTATCCATTATATCCATTTTTTCACTAGCTAACTCAACCTAAATACCAAACGTTCCAAACTTTGAGATAAAGGCAACCAAAAGTTTGGAAAAATATTTGGCTCCCAAAAGTTTCCTATATTAGTTTTTCTTAAACCTTAAAAAAGCTACATATTTTTCTATCTAAACTTACGTACATACAAGAAGGAGGTCATTTGCAACCTAAGGGTATGATAAACCCGAAAACCTCCAATGTACAAAATCTTATAAGAATCTATCTCGTACGAAGACCATGAGGGAATCCAACTTATCTTGCAACCCTCTTTTATATGCAACAACTAGCAAAACCCTTACATAGAGTCTCTCAACTATCAATAGTTTAAAAGTTCATCAAAATATAATCTAGGCCATTACAATTTCAAAAATTAAACTATTTAAAGTCTTGCACAAAATTAAAGGTCCAAAAATTATCAAGTCTTTCGCACAAGTTTTCCAAATGTCAAAATGTCCCACTTACTTTCCCAAAATAGTTGTTCCCCATAACAATCCACTCGACCCAAAAACAGTCCCATATGACTCGATTAAATGTTGAACTATCCTCATGAGTCATCATGTGCCTTGAACTCTTCCTCCCAATAAATCTTCCATACATAGAATCCTATTTGAGATCCCAAACCATTATCAAGCACCTCAATCTTCATGAAAAAACCTTGGATTTGTTGGTGTTCTTTACCTTGGCTGCGAGTGAATGGTTTCAATGCAACTTGGGATGTATCAAGCGAGATCGTACTCAGTGTTATAAATTTCCAGGTAGGCCTTAGGTAGATTCATCTAATATAGTAATCACAGGCATTTTCCCAGTTTCTAAACTCAATCTGTATTATTTGATCCAAGGTCTACATATTAATATTGTGTACATATTTTGCTACTAGTTTTGTTATGTTATTTGATTCTATCTATGTACCCATTCACGTGTCTATTCCCATGAGTGATTAATTAGTGGTGTATCGGGTGTGTCGATCCTGTCTTGTTATATTATTAGAGTTTGAGACATTAGTAGACTTGATTTTGCCCGATATGGTTGATTTTGATGTGATTTGAGATATGGAATGGATTTTCCCTAATCATGTTGTCTTGGATTTACATGCCAAGATTTTTACTTTACGCATGCTTGATGTTTTGCAGGTAGAGTAGAAGTGTCTGAGTGGTTCATATCTTTGGAGGATTATATTTTTTATTAGGATCGAAGATAGGTTGAGAATAGGTGTTTGTTTTATTTTTCTTTTGTTTGGGATATAAGTGTTGATTCCCCTTTCTTAGGGTTTGTCCCTTTGGTTAGGGATTTTGTTTATGTAATTTTGACCTATTTTTTCTAATGTTCCTCCAGATAGGGATATAGATTTTTTTATTGAATTGGAGCTAGGAACTAAGCTCAATTCTATCTCTCCTTATCACATGGCTCATGCTGAGTCAGTTAAGATAAGGAAATTAAAGTACCAGTTGCAAGACTTTCTTAGTAAGGGTTTTATTTATCCTAGCATGTCACCTTGGGGTGCACCTATTTTGTTTTTTAAGAAAAATGACGGTTCCATATGTTTGTGCATCAATTATTGACCACTGAATAAGGTGACCATGAATAAAATGTATTGCTTGAATCATATTGATACTTTTTTTATCAACCTCAGGGTGCTGGAATCATTTTTAAGATTAATTTGAGGTTTGGATTCCACAAGTTAAGGATTAGGCCCTTGAATATTCCTAAGATGTCCTTTCTGACTAGATATGGTCAATATAAGTTTTTGGTGATTCCTTTTAGGCATATTAGTTCCATCGTTGTGTTCATGGAGTTGATGGAAGATGTGTTTTCATTATCTTGATCACTTCATTATTATGTTCATTTATGATATCTTAGTGTATTCCTAGACCGAGGTGGATCATGTTTGATAGTTGAGGGTTGTTCTTCAGCGATGACATAATGAGGATTTGTATGCTACATTTTCAAAATAGAGTTTTGGCTTAGTTTTTTGGCATTCTTTGGACATATAGTATTTGATAATCATATTATAGATGATCCAGCCATGATTGCGGTTGTGAGATATTGATCGAGGCCTACCTCACCTACTAAGATTTAGAATTTTATAGATTTAGCAGATTATTATAAGAGGTTTCTACAGGGATTAACTTTGATTGAGGCTTTATTGACTTAATTAACACAGAATAATTTGGATTTTCGGTGACCAAATGAGTGTTAAGAGAATTTTCCTGTGGATGGTGAAGGCTTCACCATTTATTGTAATTTTTCTAGAGTTGGTCTTGGTGGAGTGTCAATGTAGAAAAGGATGGTTGTGGCCTATGATTTAAGGCAGTTGAAGGTGAACAAGAAGAATTACACCATTCACAATTATGATTTGGTTCTGATAATGATTGTGTTAATGTTGTAGATGTGTTATCCATATGGTGTGCATTGGATATGATCACCAACCATAGGATTCTTCTAGTAAATTTTCAGCGAGAATGATCTTAATTTAAGGAAGTATCATTTGTTAGAGTTTCTAAAGGATTATGACATGAATATCTTATTTCATCAGGGAAAGGCCAATGTGGTGGAGGATGCCCTTAGTAGGGAGTTATCAAGTATAGGTAGTTTGACTTTTATTTGAGTCGAGGAGTTGTATTTCTTTAGATATATTCATAGTCTAGCAAACAGTTTTGTTAGGTTGTGAATTTGTGAGGATTGTAGGGTCCTTACTAGTTTTATGGACCGATCCTTTTTCATAGAGCAGATTCGTGAGACTCGATTTGATGATGCTAGTTCAAGCACTATTTATGATAAAGTGTTTCTGTGCAAGGACAAAGAGGCATTTTTGGATTTTTTGGGTGTTTTACGGATTAGGGCACGTATTTGTGTCCCTATGTTTAGTGACTTAGTTAGGTTGATTTTGGAGGAGGCCCACAGTTTGAGGTGTTCCATCCATGGGGAGTAGAAAATATTTATCATTATTTGAGTCTGCATTACTTGTGATCTAGCATAAAGAAAGATATTTTAGATTTTGTTGCTAGGTGCTTAAACTATCAGCAAGTGAAATTTGAGCACCATAGACCGGGTGGTATGTTTCAGTGGATGCCCATTCCTCAATGGAAATGGTAGGGCATATCCTTGGATTTCATAGTTGGTTTTACTAATACTTTTGGTTTGAACTTTGTTTTGGTGATTGTAAGACATTTAACCAAGTCTACTTATTTTATTCCGATTATGGTGGGGTATAAAGCACAATATTTAACTCAAATTTATAATCAGATTTTTCAATTGAGTGTAGTTCCTATATATATTGTATCCAATCAAGGTAGACAGTTCACATCGTACTTTTGGAGTACCATGTAGAGTGTGATGGGCAGTCGGTTAGATATGAGCACATCTTTTCACCCTCAGACTGGTGGGCAGTTCGACCGCACTATTTAAGTGTTAGAGAATATTCTAAGGGAATGTTTTATTTACTTTAGAGGTATTTGGAACCAATTTTTTTTATAAAAATAGTTAACATTCAAGTATTTAGATGGATTCTTTTGAGGCATTATATGGTAGGAGGTGTAGATCTCCTATTAGGTGGCTTGATAATTTTGAGGATAAATTGTGGGTTGCAGTCATGTTACAAGACTCTATGTAAAAGGTTGGGTTTATTCATACTATGCTGGTTATGTCTCAGAGTAGGAAGAGTATTTATCTTGATATGAGATTTCAAGATTTAGAGTTTATTAAGGGTGATCATGTATGGTTGAAGGTGTCATCCATAAAGGGTGTTATGCAAATTGGGATGAAACTAAATCTTAGTCATAGGTTCATAGGCCTCTTTGAGATTCTTAAGCATCAGGGAGTGGTCGCTTACATGTTTGTTATGCACTTGGTTTTCCAGTGCTACATTAAGTCTTTCATGTTTTCACGCTAAGGAAGTTTATGCAGCTGAGTCGCAATGGATCCAGTAAGATTTTGTGAGATAAGGAAAAAATTTAACTTTTGAGTAGGACACCGTGGCCATTTTTGATTGGAAGTTTTTAAAGTTAACTACCAAAGATATACCTTTTATAAAAGTTTAGTTGAAGCACTGACTAGTTGAGGAGGCTACTTGGGAGATTGGTTTGATATGAAGTTTTTCGCTCTCAAGTTGGGAAATCAAGGTTAGACAAGGGCAATAACTCATTCTTAAAAGTCGATAGATGACTAAAATAGATACATATGGATTTCTTTATATTAGAACATGATTTAACGAGTGCACGAGATGAGGAAAAGATAGAGTTGCCCCCTCTTGCGATAAGTCCTATCCATATTTTCTCTATCAAGCCAAACTTACTTCGATGTAAATAGTGTAGCTGGTATCCCCAATGATGTAAAATTGTGTAGTCGGTATCCCCAACTTTTTTACTCTTCATGTAATTCTTCTTTCTTATGTTCTAGGATGAACATGAATTTTAATGGTGGATAATGTAAGGACTCTCAAGTCATTTTTCAATTTTTAGTAAAATTTACCATTTTCCCATTCTCATAGTTCCATTACATCAAAATAAGTGTCATTTCGTGGTTGATTTGGGAACAAAAATAAATTATGGGCTAGTTTGAAAGGTTTTTTTTTCTTGTTTTTAAAGCTTTAAATGTAAAAGAGTTGACTTTAGTCAACAATTGGAGTTTAGAGCTCGGATCGGGAATTTGTCAGTCCCACAGCTTCAGAATTTAGAATTTGGTATAGCGGGACCATAATTTCCATTTTGGCCTGTTGGAGTTGATTTCGAGAGGTTTAACAGGATGAGTTCAAGGTTTAAAAAATGGTTGACTTGAGCACATTCAAGAGTAAAGTGCTCGAATTTGAAATCCAACGATTCCATTGGTTTTAGGAGGTGGTTCTTACTGTAAAATGAGGTCTTATTTATTTTTTTGAGGTCCCAAGAGCATTTTATCTTTTTGGTTAAAAATTAGTTTATTAGTCCCTTAATGGATTTCGATTTGAACAGACATCAGATTCATTTTTTGATAGTTCTGCTGAGTCCGGAACTTCAAACTTTGTATGGTGGTAATCATTGGGACTAGTTTGTAACATTAGCAAAGTTAATCTACAACAACATCTATCGCTCTATCATTCAGATAGCATTGGCCGAAGCTTTGTATGGTAGAAGGTGTAGATTTATTGTTGAGTAGTTTTATGCCTTTGAGTTTAGGCCTTGGGGTACGAACTTGTAATGAAATTTGATGGAGAGGGTCAAGTTAATTTAGAATAAATTGTTGACAAACCAGAGTAGGAATAAGAGTATGATGATGGAAGAGTTCGAGACTTAGATTTTATAGTTAGAGACTTGAAGATGTCACCCATGAAGGGTGGATGAGGTTTTTCAAGAAGCGAAAGCCCATCTCGAGGTTCATTGTAAAGTTTGAGATTCATCATTTCATAGTGAGGTGCCTTATATATTGGCACTACCTTTTTTTTTATTAGTCATGTACTGATTCTTTCATATTTTGATGTTGAGGAAGTACATTCTTGATGATGTGATCCAGTATAATTTAGTAATTTGGGTCATGATTTGACATATAAGGAGGAGGTATCCTTATTAGACAGAAAGTTTAGAGGTTGAGGATTAAGGGTATACTTTTTGTAAAGTTTTAGTGGATCAATCATCTAGTTTAAGAGGCTACTGGGAAATCAAGAGGACATTCATAGTAGATATCCCCAACTTTTCAACAGTTTAGGCATTCTCTTTTTCTTTATGTTTGAGGATGAACACAGTTTTAGTTTGGATCATGTATGACCTTCTAGAATATCTTTTATTTTTTCTTGTGAATTGACCATTTTACCTCTCCCATAGTTTAGTTATATCATATTGATCTATTGGTGTAGTTGGTTGGGTATAATGTGGGTTTTGGATCTGGAAGCTTTTAAGGTTGAAATGATTGTTTTTAGTCAATACTTAGATACTTAAGGCTCGAATTGAAATTATGCCAGTTCCATCAACTCCAAAATATGGATTTTAGGCCATTTTATCTCTCCCTATAGTAGAGATATAGCATATTTTATCTGTTGGTATGGTTGGTTGGGTGTAATATGGATTTTTGGACTCTAAAGGTTTAAAGTTTGAAATGGTTGATATTAGTCAATGTTTGAAGATTTAAAGGCTCTGAATGAAATTTTCTTAGTTCCATTAGCTCCAGAATATAAATGTTGGTCTAGGAAGACCTTTCATTTAGGTTTCTTAGCCTTCGTACTGATTTCATGCATTTAGATAGGATAATATGAAAGTTTAAGTTTAAAATTTTACTTATAAATATTCAGAATTAAATCTCATATTTAGAATCCATGAATTTTACTGGTTTTGAGAGGTGATACTTGAGCTAGGAAAAGGTTCAATTTAATTTTCATAGTTCTCGAAAATACATTTTGTCTTTTGATTGGAAATTTATTTTAGAGTTGTCTATGATGGGTATTGGATTATGGAACCCTAAATTGGTGTTTTTATGGTTTCATTAAGTCCAAAATATAGAATTTAGTCAAGATGTACATTTGATTTGTGTTTATGGGATCATTTTGAATGAATAACGAAGTCTATTCGGGGACTTTGATTCTTGGTTGAACTACTGGTGCATCTGATATTCTTCTTCGCATTTGTGATCCCTTGGATACATTCATGAAGAAGGATAAATATTGGTCATTGTGAACACAAGGTTGGAACCTCATTCGAGATGAAGGTAACCGAGCTTGGGTCAGATTTTTTCTCTCTACATCCGCTACAAGTCATCCTGTTTGCAAAGAGTAAGTTAAGGGGGGATCGATACACGACTTCTCTGTGTTCGGGTCAGACTATCGCGTTTATGGCTGAATCATTACATTCGTGATGATTTCAGGGCTTAGTTGTTTTACCTTTGTGAAGGAGTGGTCACTGGAAGTGACTTAAATATATTTTTTTGTCCTTAGACTCTATATTTTGATTTGGATCTTGGAAACTCATTCTAAAGAGATTCAAAAGGGTTTTCTCAGGAGTTCTTCATTGTGTAAGTTTTTAATCATGTTTTTGACATTTTCCAATGATTTATTCATGGTTTAATCTTGAAATCTTTGTTTTCAAAATTCAAATTTGGGGATTTTTTGTCTAAGCTTGGAATGGTGTTTTGGGGTCTTAAAGGTCGATTTTAACTCAAATTTTAATGAATTTTCATATTTAAACTCCTCAAGTTATGAGTAACATCATTTTGAAATAAAATTAAAAGTATAAGAGGGGAGGTGAATTGCAATTTTTTTCCCGTAGCCGACTCTATGCTGATACAGTTGACTCTTACTGTAATATAATGGATAAAAACTATAAAACTATAAAGAAAGGTAAATGTGCACACAATATTTTTATATTGGTTAGGTATAAAAATGAGTCATAATCCAGTTCCCTTGGGTTGCAAGAGGTTTTCACTATTTTTCTCTATCCCCTACTGAATGTTAAACAACTCAATTTTACACCTTTTTAAACAAATGATTAAGTCTGAATATGAACTCAATCTCTCAATGCTAAGCCTATAAAAGAACCTAGACATACACCAAGTCTCTTAGGATCTCAGTGAATACACAAAACTACTGAGCCTGTTAAGAGCTCAGCATACACACACACTCAATTGAGTCTGTTAGGATCTCAATGAACACATGACCTTTTGATTCTATTAGGAGCTCAGTAACATGGACCTTACTAAGTATGTTAACTCATATAGATCACAATGAATATTGACTTTGTTCGGAATCTAATAAACACTACATTCTGATGCTAGGCCTTCCTCAGGTTTTTCACTCCTTTCTTTTTTGTCTACACTGGTATACACTATGTGATAAATGCGTATTAAAAGTAAATAATTGAATAAAATATTGAGGACTTATAATGAATACATCTACTCTTGAAGACTCGTCCTCTATGTAGATGTGGGAAGTAGTCATACAACCCAAGGGTATTGATCTTTGAAGTAACCAAGTGATTACTTTCAAGATAGTTATTAAGATTAATAGTCCACTTTTCTTTAATGCATCTGTAGAAGAGCCTTCTTTAATGCACTTTCCTTCTTGGATAGATGTGAACACATTTATAATATTGCAGATTTATGTGTGAACATTTTGAGTCTTCTCTATGTATAAGAGATACTTGAGTTAAATCTGTTGCGTGCTTGATGACTTCCCTTGGTCTTTGTATATCATTTATGAGCAGTACCTATGATCTTATTAGTGTAAAATGGCCTTCTTTGAATCATGTAGAGATTCATTTATGAGGAATTATATTCAATACTATTATGAGATATTATTGTATTATTGTCATTCATTGAAAGTTGAACATTAACGATCTCCCTTTTTTTAATGGATGACATTAATACATCATAGTTTTCTTTCCTATACCGGACATGGTCAGGAAATATGCTCCTCCTGTGTTCTTCATACCTTTAAATATATTATGAATAGAGAAATATATAGTAAATAGTGATCTCTCTAACTATAGGTAAATTATCAACATAAATATATTTTTGAAAGACAATCATATAGGTGACACCGTAGGCATAAATAAAAAAGGAAGAGTAAATCAGTTATGTATATCATTTTAAGGATACTAATCTAGTTTTCATATATATTGTATACTCACCATATCAATAAAAATATTACAAAATAAGAGCAATAAACTTTATCCTCCCCCTTAGAGCATCTTCCAATAGCATCTCTAATACCACAAATTTACAAATGGGCTGAAGTCATTCCATCAATTAGTATTTCACATTTTTTATGAAAATCTACTAATTTTGCTTGTAGTGCATCCATCTTTGCCAAAATTAGAGGATATGATTGAGAGAAAGGCTTGATAAAATAGTTATATTATTTTCAAACCCATATGGAAGATCTAAAGACTCACTGGAGATAGAAATCATCTAATTTATTATAAGAGTTGACACTCAAAATTTTATTTTGGCAACAAGACAATAAACCATTAGAATCTCCAAATAAGACAGAGTAGAGAAGGACTGCTCGATGCAGAAGAGTAGTGGTGATAATTTGAGATATGAAACGAAATTTAAAACTTAGTTTAAACCAGGTGGAGAATTTTCTAATGATAGAAATTGTTTTTCCTTATCAAGATTGACATTTAGATATAAAAAATGGCCATTTGTTGTAAGCCAGAATTTTGAGACCAGGGTATTCAATTTTATAACATCTAATCAAAGAAGGAACTGTTGACAAGGACTCATTTTCCATAGACCAGATTTTACTACTCATCATCCTTAGTAAAAGGAAGATTTGCATTGATTTTTTACAAAAGGTTCATAAGTGTAGCCTGGACACATCTCAAAAAAATTTTCCAAACCTTGAAAATAAAATATCTCACAAGTGTTACATTTTATTGATGAGAGAATATTCAGATTTATGGTTCTTTCATGAAGAACGTGTTTATTTTTAAAAGTTCTAAATAAATTTTCATGAGGAGTACCTAGAATTTTATCTTAGGATTTGAAGGGTTTTTAGAGTCAACTTTTCTCCTTTTGAAGGTGCTAAGAACACAATCATCATTGAAGGAATATTTGAAAGAGTTTGATTTTTCAGAATTAAGGCTTTCAGACTTTTCTTCTAAGGTATTTTAAGTAGATATATTTTAAAAGACGAGTGAGGATGAGGAAGAATAGGAGTGATTTTATAGAGTGATGATGATTTGATAATAGCAAAAGGTATGATCATAAAAGTTGTAGTGTATATGCAAATAGAGAATAGAAGCAAACACAATTCAAAGATATTTGATAAATCCCGATAGATTTTGAAAATAGAAGTCCTTTATTAAGTTGGATAACTATATATATATTTACAATATTGGTGCAAGTCATTTAAAAGATATCCTTTAAAAGATGTAATCGATCAACTTCATATGATAATCCACAGTTCATTAAATAGTAAAGAAGTCATACCTCTGAACCCGGATTTACCATATTTTGAATAATCAAGCTCTTAGTTAACTACTCTTCTTTAGGTATTCGACCAATCTACTATCAGAATGTATTTGATCACTCTTTATTGTGATCTTCTTCTGAGTTTCCCTGTAGAATATTAGACAACTGCATTCTCTTGGGACTCAAGTATTCTAGAGTCCTTAGGGATTAATTATTATTTAGTATTCTAGGGTTTTCAAACCCAACTCTTAGAGGATAAATGAAGTTTACAATTAGATATTTTATGTCCAATCATTCCATGGTAAAAACATGAATGATGAAATCTATTGACATTTTTTTTCATCTAAAACCTGTATCATTTGCTAATCTATGATGACTATTGTAGAAAATGTTATTAAAAGTTTTTTATAAGTTCTTCTAGTTTTCTTTTGATAAAAAATGTTTCATCTTGATTTGAAAGGTTCTTTAGGGAAAATGGGTTTTAATATTTTCATTTATTCATTAAGAATAATTTGATTTCTATATCTATTTTATCTTCTTGAAGATTTATGCGATCAATATTTTCTTGATCCAATACATTTGTAAAGAGACTAAAATCAAAGCAATTTAAAGAACTTACTTTATTAGTTTCTCCTTCTTCTATGAGTCACCTTTTTAAAGAGTTTTCTTGATCATTGTTTGAATCATCTCTCTAGCTTAGATTATTTCTTTTATACTTTTCAATAAGTGAATCTTTAGAATTTTCAATGTTGATCTCCTCATTCCTAGTATTTTTAATCTCTAAAGTTTCTTCAACATTTTCAGGACCATTTACTTTCTGCTTCTGTGTCTGAATCATCCTTGAGATCATTCTTTTAGCACAAGACTCATCTTGCTTATAACCATGAAAGGTCTTTTCAACCTGAAGGATGCATCTTTTCCTTGGTTGTTTCCTTCTTCTTTTTCTTTGAGTCTTTTTTGGAAGAGCTATCCATATTTCTCCGAGTTCCTTTGTTGACGGTAGTTTCTCTGTGAATATTTTCAAGCATCTTCCATATTTCTTTGGTAGTAAAGCAAGTGTATTGCTTTTGCATTAGTTTGTGTAGCATGCATGACTACATAAGTGGATGCTTCTTTGTCTGAGTTTCCTCTATCTTTGTTGTCATAAGTATCTTTTGGATCATCTTAAATAACTAACCAGACCTCATAACCAATAGATTGAATTAAAGTCTTTATTCAATCTATCCATTGTTCATAATGTAGGTTGTTGAAGCAAGGAGGCCTGGATACTGCTAAACCTTATTGAAATTTGTTTTCACCCATTGTTCGCTTGCTATGAATCTTTGCTCACTTATTGTTAATCAATGAATGTGATACCTTTTTCTGATACCAATTAAAAGTGCAAGGGGGGTGAATTGAAATTTTTCTTTTTTCCCTAGTCAATTCTATGGCTGATACAGTCGACTCTTACTGCAATATGACGAATAAACAATATAGAACTGTGCAGAAATAGAATTGTACACACAATATTTTTATGTTGATTAGGCTCAAAAAGAGTCTTAATCTAGTCCCCTTGGGTTGCAAGAAGTTTCCAATGTTTTGATATATCCTATACTGAGTGTTAAATAAATCAGTTTTACAGTTTTTTACATAAATGATTGAGTCCAACTATGAACCCAATCTCTCATGCTAAGTGTCACGACCCGATTTCTCAAGTCATGATGGCACCTACTATACCCAAGTAG
>JBDJHY010164325.1:0-12518 GCA_039654485.1 Withania somnifera | reverse complement strand
TAAATTGGCTTAGTTTTCATATTCCTACATTTGTTTGAGACAACAATTTTAAGAAAGATTTGCTAGTATAAAAGAGAAACTAGTGGATATTTTAGAATCCAAGATAAATCCCAAATTTCATGCTTTGTTGATAGATATTAAATTAACTACCATGGATCCTTGATGCTTTGATTCTTTGGTCTGGTTTCTTTTTTTCTTTGAGTTGTAATACCATTGATCAACCCTTGTTCGTATTTTATATTTAATAGCTTTTATCTTATTTTATCCTCCTCCAATACCTTATACTATCTATTTGAGTTACAGTAGTTGCACTTTAGTTTTCATTCTTACTCGATTTATAACATATAAGTGTTCCTCTTGGATTCAACCCTGAATATTTGTTAGGTAATTAAACTTTGAAAATGTCCGCTTACACTTTTAGATTGATTTAGAGTATAATTGAGTGTTAGCAAGATCTATAGAGATATAGATGATTAAGGTTCAGTGGAGACACCATCTAGTCAAGAAGGCGATAATACAGATGAAGTATCTGTAACTGTTTGAGCCTTCAAGTACCTTTTTCCCTTTTTGTTCCATTCTTTTCATTAGTTTTGAGGATGAAATTCCTTTTACTAGTGGATGTTGTGATGGCCCTTAACATTATTTATGTGTTTCTCTTGCATTCTAGATCATTCCCGTAGCTTTCCTAGATTATTTAGGACATGGTGGGACCGATAGTTCAGTTCCCTAGTGGTTAGTCCAAAGTTATCTCATTTTCCTTATTTTAGAGCCTGAACTTAGGTAACCTTTGTCTTTAGCCAACAATCCTTTAAAACAAACTTGGAATCAAATTTCAACAGTTCCCTTAGTTCAAAAACATTGATTTTAATCTAGGTCGACCCTTATTTCAAGTCTAAGAGCCTTCAATGCCAGATTATCTTATTTGATGATATAAAAGTAAGCCGGCAATTAAATTTTTATCTTTGCTCAACCTTCGATGCTTAGAGCATCACCAAATCCGACTTCTCTATTAGTTTTAAAATGTCAAGCTTTTGTTAGGAAAAGTATTGGTTCGCTTCTTGAGGTGTTCGAGATAATTGTTATTGTAATGACCCTCATGGTCATTTATGATAAATACACGAATTTTTGTATTCTAGAGCATTTTGGTAGTTTCCCCAAGTCATTTATGACTTGTTGGGACCGACAGTTCGGATCCCTGGTGACTCGATTGAGAATTATCTCAAATTTTCTATTTTAGAGCCTAAAGTTAAGTACTCATTGACCAAAGTCAAATTTTCTTCAAGAAGATCTCTGAATGTAATTTCGACAATCCCATTAGCTCCAAAATACCAAACAAAGTCAAGATTGACCTTAAGTTTGTATTTTTTGGAGGTTTCATTTGCAAGTTATGTGAAATTATAGCTTGAGTGGTATTTTGATGTTCGGAGTGTTGAATAGGAATTCTGACACTTTTAGTAGCTCAAGAATGATAATTTTAGGCTAGGTGAGGTATTGATAAAAATTTTAGGCTTGTTGCAATTTTGAGGTGTTGGCGGAAAAATGCATTTTTGTCCCTTTTGGTTTGAGGGATCATTTTGCATAAATGACCTCGAATTGCAGTTTTATCGATTTCGTTTAGTCTGGAATATCGTTTCCATATTGGTTGAATATTTGGTTTGCCAAAATTGAACTTCGTTCAATCCCCAAATACCCTAGTGCGAAATATAGGAAATTACAGTTGGAATCTGCAACTGTGTAGATTTCCTTCTGCGCGAACGCGGCCCTTGAGGCATGATAGCAATGAGAAAACTTTTACCCTTCTGCGCGATCGCAGTCCCTGGGCGCGATCGCAATAGGTTCCAGGAAATTTTCTTCTATGCGATCGCGATGACCTAGTAAATTTCTTCAGTGTGATCGCACTGGCCTGACATGATTGTGATGAAGCGTGCTTGTCAGTATTAAATCCTGTAACAACCCTTTTTCATATTACTTCAACCAAAAACAACGATTCTTCAGTTCTAGGGCGACAAATACTTCCCCTAACACCATTCCAAGTCTAAAGAATTTCTTCTCAACATTCTCCATCGATTTCTACACGAATTTGGGTAAGTTTCCTTCTCTTCTTCTTTCTTATTTTCTCAATTTCCTCCATTAATGGCTTAAAATATAAATTTGACGAAATCATCTCATAACTCAATTATTTTCATATTATTCTTCATCAATTGGATATACATTGCTCCTAAGACCATTAATTCATCATAATTTCAATGTTATAATCGTAAAGGTTGAACCTTTAACCCCTTTTGGGTCAAATCTGTCCGGGCTGATTTGAAGCCCTTCCTGCGTCCGTATTGTGCTCAAATTTGAAGCACGGGTTCCTGGAAGCATTGGAAACCCCGTGGTGAAGTTTGTTTGCAATTTCAGTAAGCAGGCCCCGTAAGCTCGTTTTAAGCCCGATTTTGGGCCCAGTCTGAAACTTAGCATACAATACACCGTTAGACTCTTATTAACATATAAAATTCATTGACGCAAGTTTCAGATCATTCGGAGATCATTTGTTATCAGTCGGAGCAATATTTGTGAGATTACAGTGTGTTGTTGTTGGACGACAGGTAGGCTCTATGGGGCTATCTCTAGGTTTATAACTTTAATAATTGTACTAAATAGCTTCCTTGGATTGGGTAGCTAGGTTTTAAAGAACCCAAGTACCATTCTTTCGTCCGTTCTATGTTGATATTGATATGTTGGCACCCAAGTTAATATGGGGCCCGAGACTTACCATTTGATTATAGATACTTGTGCAGGGTATAGGATGTGGATATTTCATAATTATATATGAGTTAAATGTGTTATCGACATGTTGTGCATTCATTAGACGAGAGGCCGAGCCTAAGGCTCCTTTACAAGAACTGTCAAGGATATACACACGACATAGATTCCGAACAAAGATTCAAGTTCTTACATGCCACCATACCCTCCTGAAGATAGGATATGGACATCTCTGTACTAATATGAAGGACTCTACTTGACATTGGCTCTATAAACTAAAACCAATTGAACCTAGGCCTGGATATCAAGTGATCATGACCTACTTCTCATGTCATAATGGCACTTACTATCCTACCAGTAGGAGTACCAAACCTATATCCCATCATCATAACACAGGGCTAATTTAGAAAGTAAGGGATGAAAAAATACAGTAAATAAGGTAAACAGAAAGTAGATAAGGTTAGAGAATTAGAACATAACACAGTCAACAAATTTCCCCTAGTATCTGGTATTAGTCTATACAAAGCTACAATAGTATAGAATACAATGGTTCATGTAAAAAAGTACAAGACCTATATCTAAAACTGCAAAAAAGATAAAATACATAATGTAAAGAGATACAGGACATAACTAGATGTCCACATATGACCATGTATTTACAAGGGAGATCGAAGAAGAGGCACAAACAACAGCTAAGTCATTGGCTTGTTCTAGTATTTGGATCTGCACCATAGGAACTCCAGTGCAATATAAGTACAATTCTCCCAAGAAAAAAGTACCTAGTAGACTTCAGTGCTCACAAGGTACATAATAAATATAATCACAGTAAATAATGGGAATATAAAAAAGTAGGTCACAAAAGTAAGTAACAAAATACTAAAAGCCAGTAATATAGTAAGGAAGCAAGAAAAAAGATAGTGTACATTCAATGATAGTTATGACACAACATAGGAGCTGAGGTAAAGACAAAAGGAAATATTTGGGATCCTTGCAACAGTACAATAATAAAAACATGATAACAGAAAAGATATATAGAAAAGAGAGTTGCAGGGAATCAGGCGGTGTGCATGTAACCTCAAGATATGGAAGGGAAGGTATACCAAGTAGTAACACGTTCAAATAAGACCACATGGTAAGGATAATTAATAAGTAAAATCTAATGATAACAAAAATGGTATCCAAGATAGTAAAGTAGATAAAACCCCGTAATGTCCCATACGAACGGAAGAGTACATCGAAGTCACGCTCACTTATATGATATCCCATAGGACAAGAGAGTACATACAGAAAATAATTAAAATAAAGTAATCACACACAGTGATGAATATATCATGTGTAAGCTCCTCCTATGGTACCTAAAGGAAAACAGGGAAGACCTATGGAAGGGCTTCGCTCAGATGCCTCTACTACACCTCATATCCCTCCTATGATGTGTATATCCCTAGAATTCCAAGGTCCATGGAAGTATTCCAAATGTGTAAAGAATTCATTGTGTTATAGGAAAACTCACATAACTATGTCTCGGAACCTTTGGGAGTTCCCGTCTAAGAATACATTGCATCAATTTATTAGAATTATTGTACGATAAGCCTCAACATCTCAGTTCTATGAATCTTAGAATCTTAAGGAGTGTTGCGTCCAAATGAACATGCAAGTGTACGCGATCGTACAAGTAATATAGTGGCTCTTTTGAGCCGGATATAGTACCAACAATGACTTGTAATTAATTGACTCTCTGGGTTACGTTATAAAAGGATTTGGGTCTTTGTCTTGATTAAGTGTGGAGATGAGTATATTAACTAAATTGCAATATAACTAAAAAGTGTGCAGTAAATTATAATTAAAAAAACTTCAATATATTAAAAGGTTTTACAGATATGGATTGACCACACACATACGTCCAAACTCTAATTAAGAAAAGCTATTTTTCCGTTGATTGTTGAGTTAGGGGTTATGAATATGACTAAGGATTGATCCTCCATTAGCCACCTAATTACTAAAGTAACAACTACTAATCAAAAGGCTTTCGTAAGTTCTCCAAGAGCACAATTGCATGAAATTTGTGGTAAAATCTTAGCATTAAGGTATGCTATGGCTTAATGAATAATAGACTAAGGTTAATAATGTATTCATAATATAGAATTAACAGGAGAAAATATTCTTAGGCTTTCAGGCACAAGGTGTGTGTAATGACCCTCATGGTCATTTATGATAATTATGCGATGTTTTGTATGCTAAGGCATTTCAATAGTTGCCCCAAGTCATTTATGACTTGCTGAGACTAGTAGTCCGGTTCCCTAGTGGCTCAGTTGAGAAATATCTCAAACTGTATGATTTAGAGCATAAAAGTAAGTACTCATTGAATAAAGTCAATTTTCCTTCAAGACGAGCTCAGAATTAAATTCCAACAGTTTCATTACATCCGGAATGTTAAACAAAGTCAAGATTAACCTTATGTTCATGTTTCAGAGTTCTTGTTTGCAAATTGTGCTTATTTGTGTATTTCAGTTAAGTTTAAGGCCTAATTTGGAGCTTGAGTGGTACTTTGGTCTTCGGGGTGTCGGATTGGAATTTTGATGCTTCCATCATCTTTGGAATGGTGAATTTAGGGTAGTTTGACCCTTGGTACTTTTTCCAAGGTGTTCGTGCTCAATTTGAGTTGGCTTGTGAAAAATTAGAAAATTACTCATTTTGACTAAGTCTTGGTTGGAGGTCATTTTAGCTCAAACAACCTCCGATGTCAATTTTGTCGATTTCACTGAGTTTGGAATGTGTTTTTCAAATAAGATACATATTTGGTTTGCAAAAATTGGACTTCGTTTCAACTCTGAACCCTTGGTTGAAATTTCTAAAAGTTGTTGGTTTGCTGGTTCATGCACAGACTAATTTATCAATCAAAGTGCCAATTTATCGGCACCTGATAAATTGAATAGTTACCAAAAAGTAGCCAGGTGCTAATAAATTGGACAGCATACCGATAAATCAGCAGGTACCGATAATTTATTGATAAATTGATACCCACTCATATTTGCCAGTAACAGGAAAAGTACCGATTTATCGGCACAAATGGCAGATAATTCGGTACCTGAGGCTTATTTCTTCAGCTTCATTCCCATTTTGGTTCATTATTTCATCAACCTTTCTCTCATATTCTATATAATTTTGGTGCGATTTGCTTTGGAAACTTCCCCAAACTCAGTAGAAAAGCTTCTTGAAGATCTCATCCTCATCCTCATCCTCATCCTCGATAAGTGATTTCATCAATTTAATTCCATGAAAATTTTAGGTTTTCCTCCATTGATGTCCTAATCATAATTTATTGATTTCTCTATTTATACCCGAAGATGTAGGGTAAATCCTTGTTCCTTAGTACTATTTTACTTCATAGTGATCTTTCCTTTTCCAATTTTAAAGTATAATTCCATAAAGATCGAATCCTTAAACCCCTTTATGCTCAATTTTCTTCGGGCTATTCAACAGTCTTTCCTTACTAAAATTTTTCTCAATTTTGGAGCATGGGTTCCTGGTAACGTTGGGAACCCCGTGGCAAAGTTTATTTTTAGTTTCGAGGAGTGTGCCCATTGGCCAATTTTAGGCCCAGTCTAGAACTTAGTATAATTTATACCGTTGGACTCATATTAATATATGGATTGATATCAGTCAGAGTAACATTTACAAGTTTGCAGCGCTTTATCGTAGGATGACAGGTAGGATCTGTGGGGCTATTTTTGGTTTTATTTCTTTAATAATTGTACTAAATAACATCTGTGGGTTATGTATTTAGTTTGTTATAATAACCATGTACCGTTCTTCGTCGACTCCCTCATTTAATACCCATTTCGACATCCGAATTTATATGGTGCATGTGGCTTAGGATTTTTCTAGTGATACCTGTGTGGGGCATAGGTAGTTATCATTTCATACATATATATACTTATTGATATGTTGTGCATGCATTCTACGAAAGGTTGGGCCATCGGCTCCGTTGATAATGCATTCGGACTGGGCCAGGATCACCATGTGATTATTGAGCCGTGAAGGCTAGACACTGATTTTAGTGGTAATTACGAAAAATGATATAAACTAATAAATTAAAATATTCTAATAATAATATAAGTAAATGACCTTTTAACTGTTTTAGACTCGGCAGTGTATCCAGCACCTGTTACTACAATTTCTACTTGTTTTAGCCCAGGCTTTACACCCTAGCACCGGGAAATATCACTTGACAATTAATGATGGGACTTAAGACCGACTTCATTCAGCAGTGAGTACAACCGGTGGAATTTGAGTCCGTTATTATATGAAAGTGAGTACAGCTTTTCGATACTATCACATATAAAATAACTTACTGATAATATGATGTTAAGGTGTGGGATGTCATAAATTACTGATATTATAGTTGTTGAGGCGTGGGATGCCATAACTTACTGATATTACAGCTGTTGAGGCATAGGACTCGATAACTTACTAATATTACAGTTGTTGAGGCATGGGATGCCATAACTTACTGATATTACAGCTTTGAGGTGTGGGATACTAAAACCTGACAATATTATGATTTTGAGGCATGGGACACCAAGACTTATTGATATTATGACTTATTGAGACTGTTGAGATACATGACGTATTGACCCCAAATTGGATACATTAGGGATTATGGTAGGGGATGTGAGGATACATGATGCCAGTAGAGGCTGGTTATTTTATGGTGTGTATTTACTTTTCTGCACTTGTTTTCTTCATTGTACCCCTGGTCGTATGAGAGGCCTATGAGTGAGCGTGATTCTGTGTTTAATTCATTTATCATATTGTTGGTTTAGTTTTTAGTTATTTTAGTGTTACATTTGAAACTTTCTAGTTATACGAGATAATTGTGCTTTATATCATCAATTATTCATCCTTCCCTTACATGAGGTTACCGATATACCATCCATATTCGCTCCCTAACTTTAACTTGGTTCTTGATTATTGTTGTTATTATTCACATATTCTATTGTACGGATACCGGGTACCTCTTTTTTCATTTCCTGAAATCCTATTATGTGATTAGCTAGCTATAACATGTTCTTGTTACTTGATTCCTATATAAGTAGCTATCTTCCATGATGTACTATTTACTTCTGTGACTTTATTTGTTGTATTCTGTTACTTACTATGTTTATTATTGTTATGTTCCTAGTGGTCCCTCGAAGCCTACTGGGTACAGTTTGCTTTAGCAGCTTGTACTCATACTACACTCTCCATGTCCAGATACGACTACAGGCGCCTGACCTTGATTCACAAACCGTTGTTCGTGCAGAGCAGATTCTATTGCATTTTAAAGACTCAAGGTGAGCTTGGCGTCCAACTTTTCCTACTCTCTTCAGTATTAATATTGATTTCCATGTATTTTCGAAGATACATTTGTATTAGACATTGATTCTATGTTATGTACTTAGAGGTTAGGTATTACACTGCTACCGAATTTTGGGAATTGTTGATTCTTTATACTTCTGCTTCATTCATATATTGTTATTATACTTGTGCTTTTCGCTTTTAATTTAGTAGTCCTCGGCTTTGACTTCGTACTATAGGATTGGTTCTCCTACTGGTGGTATAGTAGGGGTTATCATGATTTGAAAAATTGGTATCACAGCCCTAGGTTCGTCAATATCGGTGTACATAAACAATGTCTAGTAGATTCCTGTGGATCGTCGTGGAGACGTCTGTTGCTTATCTTAAGAATGCTATAATGACATTTAGGAAAATAGCAATTTCTTTTAAATCTTGTATCGTGCGTACATCCTTAATGGTTTCTTAAAAGTTCTCACTCACTGACATCACTCTTTCACAGATGCCTTATACACGTTCGTCAGCAGCGGGGAAGACCTCTAGAGTACCGGCAGAGGTACCTACGACTGCTTCTACCCCAGAGGTTTTATTAGTGCCTGCAGCACCAGTTTTGACTCTAGCTGCAACACCTATTGTAGCACATGTTTTAGCGCCCATCATAACATCTTCTCTAGATATTTGAAACATATTGTGAAAGTTTCTTAGTGCCTATTATGGTCCCCCTACCGATGGGACACAACTAGCCGTTCCAGCACCATAACCTACAGGTGCAGTTCCTATAGTGCAGCCAGTTTTGCCTATTGTTCTAGCAGATATTCCTACACTTGCTCATGTCCTCCTGGTACTAGTTGTTGCTCCTGCAGTTAAGCAACATAGCTTCGAATCAGAAGCTTCTACCTAGACTTCTGAGGTTGGAACCCCCTCGGTTCACTGAAGTCCCAGGGGAAGACTCATATGAGTTCATTGTTGAGTGTGAGAAAGGTTGAAGAACATGGGGGTGTTAAAGACCCACGGTTTAGCTTTTACTACCTATCATATGTCTAGTGTAGCTAAGCAGTAGTGGAGTGCTTTTGTGGTATATAGACCAGCAGGTTCACCCCAGCCAACTTAGACTGAGTTTTATAAGGTTTTTATGAGAATTTTGTATCGAAGGATGAGTGAGAGTGCCTGAGAGAGGATTTCAGGAAGCTTGAGCAGGTATCGATGTCGTTGGCAGAGTATGAGGCTCAATTCCACCAGCTATCAGTTTATGGTGTGCAGTTTTTGCCTACTGAGGCGGAGAGAGTTCGCAGATTTGCATATAGGTTGAGAGACAAGCTCTGTAAGCTGTAGCTTTGCTAGTATCTAATGGTCGTCTATTTTAGGTGGTGGTAGATCATGATAACTCTATGGAAATCCTCTATCTTGAGTTACGTCAACACAATGAGAAGAAGCAGAGGCATTAGGGAGGTTATAGTGGGTCCCGTTCTGGGGGCAGTGGTCAATTCCAGTATACATAGGGCCAATCTAGCAGGACGGTGCAGACATCCTTACAGGTTTTATCTCCTCCTCCAGCTCAGTATTATCGAGGATTTGGATCTTTGCAGTGAGGTTGGTAATTGGGTTCTAGCCAAGGTTTTAGGCAAAATGGGCCATCAAGGTCGTGTTTTCAGTATGGCGTTGTAGTCACTTTTCCACAGATTGCATTCATAGTGTGCCATCAGAGCTATGTTTCCAGTATGGCTACATGAGATATATTGCTAGAGATTGCACTCAAATGGGCACTATTCAAGCCGCTCCCCAAGTCGTACTGCTCGTGAGGGCAGTACCTCTACCGGCTAGAGGTGGGGCACAGGGTGACTATCATTATAGCTGTCAGCATGGTAGGGCGGTGGTTGATGTCGTGGTCCTTATGGTGGTGGTCTACAGTTATATATGTTTTCGGATATGCTCGAGAATGTAGCCTCAAATACTGTTATTACATGGTTGATTTTTATGTGTTCTATACCTGCATCAGCCTATTTGATCCTGGATCTACTTGCTCGTATGTGTCGCCCTATTTTGCACCCAGTTTGGGGTTGCCGAGCGATATGTGATTTGTATCCATGTGTGTTACTACCCCTATAGGGTATTTTTTAGTACTGGATCATATGATTCGGTCATGTATGATTTATGTTAGTGGACTAGACACTGGATTGACTTGACGCTTTTAGACATGGTTGATTTTGACGTTATTCTGGGCATGGATTAGTTGTCCCCTAACCTTGCGGTTTTGGATTGTTATGCCAAGACCGTTACCTTATCCGTGCCTAGTTCATCTCTGATTGCATGACAGGGTACTGGTAGCCGTGCGCCGACAGGGTTTATTTCTTACCTTCAGGCTAGGAGGTTAGTATGGAGAGGGTGTTTGGCATATTTATCTCAGGCCCATGATGTTCAGGCCGACATCCCTACTTCTGAGTCTATCCCTGTTGTTACGGATTTTCTTGATTTATTTCTTACCGACCTACTTGGCCTAACACCAGAGAGAGATATTGACTTTACCATTGATCTAGAGCCTGACAGTAAGCCTATTTCTATTGCTCATTATCATATGGCTCTTGCAGAGTTGAGAGAGATGAAGGTTCAACTCTAAGACTTATTAGATAAGGGTTTTGTTCGCTTTAGCGTGTCACGTTAGGGTGTGCCATTTTTTTTGTGAAGAAGAAATATAGTACTATGAGAATGTGCATTTATTATCGGTAATTAAACAAAGTCACAATGAAGAACAAATAACCTATGCCGATAATTGATGATTTATTTGATCAACTTCAAGGAGTCGCAGTTTCTCTAATATTGACTTGAGATTAGATTACCTTCCATTGTGGATTCAGACAGAGGATATTCCTAAGACATCCGGATCGTAAGAGCCACCATATTATTTGTAAGACCATGTACACTTGTGTGTGCACTTGGATGCAACAAGTTTTTGGCACCATTTTTGGGGACTTGGAAATTAACTTTTTTTTTGGGTTAAACTTTTTTTTCAATTATTTAAGTTTTTATATATATAAATTTTTGTATATCTAAGTTTTTGTGTAATTATTAACTGTTATTATTTCATATTTTTTTTTTAAAAAAAGAATAAAAAGGTAGTACTCTCTCTGAGATGACATCTTTGTATGCAAAAGTGTGGAGTGATAAATATTCATGTTCTATGATTGTTTGTTTTTATTATAAAGGACCCCAATTTGGCAACAATGTCAATATTCCCGAGGGTGAATTGTGTGCACCATCTTTATCTAGTGAGTTTTGTGGTGGCCGTTGGAATGAGTGCCCACTGTGTTGTTACCCTACCCCAAATCTTGCTAATGAAACTTTTAATGATTATTGTGTTCTTTATAGCATGGATTCATGTAGGAAATTATTAGATCAATTTGGGAATCTCTATAGGAGCATGGAACATGCAATAAAACACTGATAGAAGGACAAGTGAAGCTCCTTCATGAGGTTGACAGGTTTTCCTCAGATATTCGCAACTTAAAAGATGAATTGAGTGCAAAGATTGATGCATTTGATGCACAATAATTTAGCTACAAGTTGTGTAAGGCTGAAAAGTTACTTATAAGCCAAATTGAGGAGGTAAAACGGGAAGGGCTATTACTTGATCATACTTTTTGTTAAGTCTCCACTATTGAGAAGAGTACACCAAAATTATATGATGATGTGAATAATAATATAATTTATGAGTTTTGACGCGTTAGACCTCATTCCAGTCATTTTTCTACATTATGTCTAGATAATGAGATATTAAATGAACTATCTGAGCCTATAGAAGAATCTGAGGAGGAGGAACACTATGGCTATATTCTTGAATTTGTTGTGTCTAAATCAGAAAAATACATTCCTTACTTAAGGGCCAAGAAGTATAACATGCGACATTCAATGCTTGCTCCTTTATCTTCTACCTACGCCCCTTGAGTATGAAAGGAAAATGGAAAAGAAGTTAGGGATAATATTTATAAGTTCAACGTGGAGGAAAAAGTTGAAGGGTCGTGTCGCGACGTTAAATAAGGCGCTTGTTGGGCGGCAACCCAACTAGTAGCATAGGATTTTTAGTTTAGTTTATTATTTTATTTTTATAATATCACTTTTTGGTTTTTGTGTTGTTTTTGTTTTTCTTGTAGGTTAGGGAAAGTTTGAGTACCCGAACTTAAGATAAGGACATTGGAAGATTGAAAAAGTTAGATGGTTGGAACTAATGTGGGATTCCCACATGAAGAACCACAAATGAGAGAAGTTTGAGTATCTCATGTCATGAGTTCCTAATGCATCGGCTTTTGGCCTTAGAGAGTATTTCCAATACCTTTTTTTATTTTTTATTTCTTTGAGGAAAAAGCATGATTTTAAGTGTAGGGTGAGATATCTTCCCATATTATTTTAGGGTGAAGTATGTTATATGAGTTTTATTTTATTTT
>JBDJHY010164309.1:0-12518 GCA_039654485.1 Withania somnifera | reverse complement strand
TGACCATAGGTGATACTACCGCACAAACATATACTTTGGCGTTGAACACCTTGATTTTCTGAGTACGGCTAGTGGATATTACTGACATCATATGATTGAAATGAGGCATTGTGTACCGGAGGAATAATACTGATATGAGGCACTAGATGCAGGCGGATAATACTATTGCAGGGCATTTGGTGCTGATTATGATTCATTATGGTTTTGAAAGTGGGATGTGAGGTTCTATGATGATCATGTGTTTATTACTTTTCGGCACTTGTTTTCTTCAGTGTGCTCATATGTTGGATGGGGGGCTTATGGGTGAGCATGTTCGTATGTATGCTACTTTTCTTATAGGGACTTATGAACTTTTAATTGCTTTACTTATTATTCATATTACTACTTATGTATTATTGTTGGTTACTTGATGCTCCATGTTATGTGGGATTAGTGCTTATTACTTCGGTTCGTCAATTATCCTTTTACTCGAGGTTACCAGTATACTGACTATATTCTATCCTTATCTTCCTTAATTCTCTCTGTTATTGTTATATTTCACCTATGTGGTTGCAAGGGTGCCGGGTAAGCTCTTCTTCATTACATGTGATCCTGTTTTGTGATTAGCTAGCACTATCAGTCTATGTGACACCTGTTTCATACTTTAGTTGCTAGTTTCCTATATTGTCCTATTTGCTTTAGTGACCTCTTTTTCTTGTACTATGTTATTTACTTCATTTATTATTGTTATGCACTCAGTGGGCCCTCGAAGCCTACTAAGTACGGGTTGCTTTGGTGACTTGTACTCATACTACACCTGCACTTGTGCAGATCCGAATACATGTCTCCATTCGTGATACACAAATCGTTGTTCGTTCAGATTCTATTTTTATCGGAGATTCAATGTGAGCTTGGTGTCCATCTTGTTCCTGCTTCTCTTTAGACTTATGTTTTATTGATCTGCATTGTATTTCGGAAACATCTGGATACTATATTTTCTTCAGTTTTATGATTCTATACTTGATAGTTCGTTTGACACTGATACCTAATTTTGGGCGGTTGTTTTGTTTCTATATTAATCCTGCAACTATTACTTTCTTTTGACTTTTGATATTCTTCTGCATTTAATGTAGTAGTCCTCCGCTTAGTCTTCAGACTACGGGGTTTGGTTCTCCTACTGGAGGTATAGTTGGTGCCATCATGATCCGCGAAATTGGGTCGTGACAATATGTTCCCTCTCAAGGATGGTCCCAAGTCAAGAGGTCTATAGATAAAGAACAAACATTTATTGGAATACATCCTGTCTGGGATAATCCCTAGTTATGAAGGGCTGTGGATGCACAAACAATTACTAGTATGCTCCTTCTCTGGGATTATACCGAATTGAGAGGAACCTACAGAGGACTCAAACCGCATACCTTTTATAGAAGTTTTAGAATGCTCCCTCTCTAGGATAGTCTCAAATTGAGAAAGACCTATGGAAGACTTGAACCACATACACTGAACCAGATGTTGACATGCTCCCTCTCTAGGATAATTCCAAAGAGAGAACGACCCATGGAGGACTCGAACCACCACAAAGTCTCCATATATCTATCCCCCAGGCTATGTATCATTGTCCAAACCCGGGTTGATAGGGTCCATGGAGTGACTTGAACATGCATGGAAAACCTCGTAACATCGCACCAATAGTATAACCATCAAGTCAAAAGTGCCAACACTAGTTCTCAATCCACATATCATATCTCGATAGGACCCAAAAATCACCATGAAGGCACAACTCACATCATAGCAAGATTTATATTGTCATCACTCAAATAGTATCCTAGATCATGGAACTCGCAAGGGGATCATCTCAAATTGCGGGGTAAGATAGTGTCTTACCGTGCCTAGGAATATGCACCACTAGAAAAAGTACATGAGACCTATTTCTCATCAATTCCTTGACTGAAAAATTGAATCGATGCCATGATTTGGCATGAAAACACAGTCTCTCCTAGTCCCACCATGTTCTTGAACCCCGTCTAACCACACCAGAGGTGTCATAAATGCCCACTGGACCAAGTACACACTTATACAGGAAGAACCACTGATCTATCATAGCTTAGCTAAAAAACCAATATCCCAGGATCATGCCAGATCAGGTAAACAATATCACCACATAGGACTGCTAGCTACCCATCATATTAGTTTCTGCCTAGGTACGGATACAGGAGGAACTATATATCTATCATAGCTTATCTAAACATCAAATATTCTAGGCTCGTACCAGATCAGGTAAAAGTATCACCACATAAGACTTCTAGCTACCATCATATCAGTTTCTTCCTAGGTACAACACCTTCCTAGGAAGTCACTTTATCATAGCTATGATCAGCTAAATATGAAGTCACCACGTAAGGATGCGAAGTGTCTAGCATAGATATACCCTGCTAAATATGGCCTAGATGCAACCCATGTACCAATTACATACCCAACATTTAAGACATAATACAAATAACCATCCTACCTAGATCAGCTCAAAAGCCACCAACCTACTTTGAGGGATAGCTACTAAGCTCAGACAACTAGTTTAATTGCCTCTCCAACCTCACTGCGGTCTAGAGTCCACGTCTAACAATACATATCAAAGGTGTTACTCCTCTCCTAGCCATACTATAGTCCAGAATCGGAGTGAGATACGTGGCCAGGGCAATACGTCCCCATGGTAAGTACTAAAGCTACAAGCTAGCTCTATAGACCATAGGCCGGATAAATAAGCATATCGGGGCCCAAATATTCATCCTATCCCCAAGATGACACATTAACATACATATACAATACTAATACCCAGTCTAAAAAAGTAGACCTTAGCCTACCTTGATTTCAGTGATATACTCAAAAAGTGTGCAGCGAATGCCAATAATCACATACGAAGCTCAACATTATGCAAAACTAGCAAAAACATAACCAGTTTTTAATACTAGTAAAAATAAGACCCATATTGTTATATAAATAGTTTGGTCAAAGTCCAAGCTAACGTTAAGTCAATAGACCCTAACAACACGGAAACTGAAAAATATTTATACCCATGCTTAAGGAGTAGCTCGTACGTTACACGGTATAAAATAGAGCTAATTTTAATGGTTGAATCGAAAGATATAAGTCTTGGAAGTTTATATTCAATAGAAAACTTTAAAATAAACACTAAAATGAGTAATTACCTAGTATAATCAAGTGTAAAACCACCTAGACACCATTCCGCGGAGCAAAAACACCAAAACCCTCTTAATTAACCTATTATAGGCTTTGGGATTGAGAGAAAACAAAGAGAAAACGGAAAACATCATTAGAATCAATAACACCACATTTATATAGGTCGTCAAACCTTTATCGCAATAACGGAAGGGGCCTCAGTATTGTGATGCTAACCACCTTAGCTCATCTTCGTAATTGCAGCCCACCACCACGTGATCGCAATGCTTCAGCCCCCTACCAGTCCTAATCTTGAGAAATTGAATTTGGGAATAGAAATAGAGTCTAATTATATCACACATATATGAAATCTTCATGTAATTGAATTTCAGACTTAATGGAATCGATTAAAAGGTGATTAGAGATTATATAAACTGAATAAGGCCCGAAAAATCATAAATATGAAAGAATTCAGCAAGTCATAAATGGCTTGGGGAGGTTAAAAGGATGCTCTAAATTACGAGAAATCCATAAAAATATAAAAATTATTTTGTAGGTCATTTACAACATCCCCCACTATAGGACTTTCGTCTGCAAAAGTTAACGAAAAGGAGAAATACCTAGAGAATAAAATAAGTAAGGGTATTGGGCTCTCATATCCCTCTCTGTTTCCCAGGTAGCCTCCTCGACTGGCCGGTGAGTCCAATGAACCTTCACTACCGGAATACCTCTGGACCTAACTCGTCTCATATATCGGCCAATAATAGCCTCAGGCTATTCAACATAAGTCAAACGATTGTGAAGGTGAACTAACACAGAATCGAGTACATAGGTAGGATTAGGCATAAAGTGATGCATCATGAAACAATGGATAGATGACGGCCAACTCTGGAGGTACAGCTAACCTATAAGAAAGATTTCTTATCCGTCCTATGATCTCTTATGGTCCATTAACCATGGGGATAAGCTTGTCCCTCTGAAAAAACCTCATAACACCCTTCATTCGAGACACCCACAAGAATACCATGTCTTTGACATTAAACTCTAAAGGTCAGAGTCTACGATCTTCCTAAATATTCAGACGACTATACATTATTCATAATCCATTCTGAATGACCCAAACTAGTTTTATAGCATCCCGAAGCAAGTCAGAAGCATGAGGTAGAATCTCCATTCTACTGTACCAACCCATCGACAATCTGCAATGCCTGCTATATAAGGCCTCAAACGGTACTATCTGAATACTGGAACCATAACTATTATTATAAGAAAACTCACTAATGCCAAATACTGATCCCATCTACCCATAAAATCAAAGACACAAGCCTACATCATATCCTGGAGTACCCAGATAATCGGCTCAGACTATCTATCTGTCTGTAGGTAGAAATTTATGCTCAAAGCTACCACAATACCCATCTCGCACTGCACTGTCCTTCAAAATCATTAGGTAAAATGTGTATCCTACTCTGATATAATAGAAACTAGAACCCTTAAAAAATGGAGAACCTTTCTAATGTACATATTCGCAAGCCTCTCGGTGCCCCAAGAAGATGAAGTCTATAAAAAGTAATGGATCTGGTCAATTGATCCATGATGACCCATATGCAACTATGACCCCTAAAAGTACAAGGGTGTCCCAAAATGACGTCCATGGTGATCCTCTCCCATTTACACATAGGGATAGGGAGTTATTGCAACACAACCCCAAGTCTACGATGCTCAAACTTCACCTACTAGAATTTTAAGCATCGAGAAACAAACCTAGTGAGGTCTCAACTCAAATAAATCCACCAATAATGCTTTCTCAAATGCTTGCACATCTTTGCGATGCCTGGATATATGGAATAACTTTCTCAAATCCTTGCAAATCTTCATAAGGAATAATCTGAATCAAGTCATCTATCCTGGGAACATAAATCCGACAACCTATTCATAAAACACCATCAAAATATAGGGATGCACTGTTGTAATCACCTAACAGAACCATCTCTCAAATATCAATAAAGATCTATCTTCATAATGTCACTATTAGATCCGATTGAACAAAGTAGGTCTAGTCTCAATGTGTGCTAGGACTCTGCTCAGGTTTGATATGTCCAGTAGGACCAAAGGGTTATCCAAAGACCAAATGTCTAAGGCCAACGACTTCTCTAAAACAAAAATAGAAGCCAAACTACCCATACTAACTGTCTTATGGGTTAGAGCCTCTGTAACTACATTCACTCTACCAGGATGATGCATGATGTTGATATCATAATCCTTTAATAGATCGATCCATCTCCTATACTTGAGATTGATCTCCCTCTGGCTTAAAATATACTGATGGCTGTAGTGCTCAGTGAAAATCACACAATATCCCTGTAGAAGTAATGTCTCCAAATCTTGAGTGCAAAAACTACCGTCGCAACTTCAAGCCATAGGTGGGGTAGTTGAACTCATGAATATTTAATTGACGTGAAGGATATGCAATAAATCTATTCTGTTGCATCAACACACAATGCAACCTAACACTGGAGGCATCACAATAAATAGGCTATGATGGCTCTTGAGCGGAAGTGTCAACACTGGTGTAGAAGTAAGTAACTCCTTGAGTCTCAAAAATCTAGACTCACATTCCTCGGACCACCAAAAGGGGACATCCTTCTGGGTCAATCTGGTCATAGCAGCTCCAATGGATGAAAAACCCTACACGAACCACCTACAATAACCGACCAACCCAATAAAGTTGTGGACCTCAGTAGGAGTGGTAGGTTGAGGACAATCACGGGTTGAAACCTTAGCTGGACCTACACTGATACCAATTGAAGATACAACATGCCCTAAGAATGCAACCTAATCTAACCAAAAGAAACAACTTCAAGAACTTTGCGTACAATAGCTCAGTCCACGAAGTCTGTAGTACAACCCTCAAATGCTCATCCTACTTCTCCCGTCTATGATAGTACATCAGGATGTCATCAATAAATACAATAACAACAGAATCCAGGTACAACCTGAACACGCTGGTCATAAGGTCAATGAATGCAACTAGAGCATTAGTCAGGCCATACGACATTACTAGAAACTTGTAGTGCCTATACAGAGTCCAAAAAGCAGTTTTCAAGATATCCCTAGTCTAAATACTCAACTGGTGATGACCCAATCACAAATAAATCTTTGAGAACACTACCGCATCCTAAGTTGATAAAATAAAGTCATCAATCCACAACAAAAGGATACTTATTCTTATTAGTAACCTTATTAAACTTCCTGTAATCGATACACATATACATAGTCCCCCTTCTCTTCTTCACAAATAATACCAAAGCAGCCCATAAAGAAATACTAGGGAGAATAAAGCTCCTAGAAACGAAGTCCTGTAACTAAACACTAGGCTCTTGGAGCTCAACTATAGCCATGCAATAAGGTGCAATGGAAATAGTTCTGGTACCTAGATCAACCTCAATATCAAAATCAACAACACGCTCAGGTGGGAGGCTAAGTAACTCATCAGGAAAAACATCAAGGAACTCTTTCTCCACGGGCTCGGACTTTGGGTAAGGAGGGTGAACAATCACATCATGAACATACGCTAAATAAGTTGCACAACCCCAGAATATAATATGGTAGACTGCATACTGGATACCACTAACATCAGATATTGGCTAATAGGGTTCTACTACACTACTGAAGGCACGCTTAGCACAGATAAGGTTAGAGTCTTTGAAAAACAATCTAGGAACAAATGATGAAGGGATAGCCAATCCATTCCAATAATCATATCACAATCAATCATATCCATAGACACAATATCAGCCCAAGTGTCCAACCCATTACAGCCAACACACAATATCAGTGAATTCAAATCGACCATAATAGCCTTACTTATGGGAGTAGCCACACTCACGGGCACAAGTATAGGCTCATAAAGAACAATCAAATGGGGAGAAAAGTAAACAAATAAATAAGAATATGTAGAACCAGGGTCAAACAATACCAAGGTCTGCTGGTGAAAAACAGATAACATACATGTAACTACAGTATTATAAGCCTCAGCTCGAGCTCTATTAGGTACAATATAGAACTAAAGGAACCTAGTGCCCTGCGGACCTCCCCCTCTTCTCTCACTCTAGTTCCTTCATCTCTTACCACGATCACCTCGAGTCACTAACTGATCACCTTTAACTGGTGGAGGTACTGACCGTAGAGTCTCTATGATATGGATTACTGGTACCTGACATTGTGGGTATCCCAGGAATAGTGACCTATCTCACGATACAAATAGAAAGCCTGACCTCTGACCTAACCAAAACCACTAATTGGTCAACCCCATAAACCATGACCTTGATGCCCAAAAAATACACCCCTGACTAGCTGAATACTCTGAACACTACTGACTGATTCTAAGAAGGACTGAATCAACCTATAAATTTTCCCTGGTACAATTGCTTCGGTTGATGCTACTGAGGTCCTCATCTATTATACCAACTCCCAAAAGACCGAGACCCATTAAAATCTACCTGATGACGCTTTCTTTTTTTTGCTGCCCCCTTTGTCTAAATAAAGACACCTCTCCATATTATGAGCATGATCTCACTGCAAAATATGGGATTCCCTAAGCTAGTAATAATTCCATGTCTTTCTAAAATTCTAGCGTCGATCCTACTGGAAAGAGGAGAACTCACTCAGCATATATTGGCATAATAGCGACCCTATACCTTGAATACTATGTGAACCAGGGCTCATACTCTGTAACTTTCATCGACCCCTACTGCAAATTAACAAACTAAGCCCTTATATCCTGCAAAAACTCTGAGGAATATACTGAACAATGAATGTGTCCACAAACTGATCCCTCATAATCGGTGTAGACCTTGAGGGTCTGTTCTCTCTGTATGACCTCCACCAGGCCTTTTTCCATCCCTCAAAATGATATCCAATAAAATCAACCCTATGTGTCTCTTTTAAGACCAAAGTCTGCAACCTGTCTTCACACTCTGTAATAAACTCATATGGATCCCTTTTAGAGTCACCAAAAAATCTGGGAGGTCCCATACACATAAAATGATTGTTCATCTTCTAATTCACAAAATTAATAATAGGAACTGCATGCTAAGACTGTCTTGGCGACTGAAATAACAGTACCTATGGGGCAGGCTGTGTGGAAGGATCCATAGTTTTCGCTTATGTTGACTGAACAAAGAGATTTGGGGCACAATATGTCATTCTCTTTGCTAAGTCTAATCCTCGTCAAATGGAGATATAATGACCATAGCCATTATACGCTACCACATCACTTTAAGTGCCTCATTCTAATGCAGGTGAGTATGTAATGGAGGTAGATTTGTCAGTATAGGCTTATCCTTGCTTAGCTCTGGTCTGGTCGTACCCTTAGGTTCTAGCTCTACTCGGCTCCTATCTTGATCTTTTTGCAGGGGCGAGGGAGCATTATCACCTTTTTTATTAACCGGGTGTGTACCATCTATAGAAGAATAAGCCAAGATAAGCGAACAATGAATGCCTCGCATAAAAGGATCAACAAGAATCAACCATATAAGAGAGCTCTGTAGCCTTCCAAAGGTAGGATACAAATGTATACATACTGATTTACAGATTCTACTAGACACCTGTCCCTACAGATAGTGACCCTAATGAACCTATTCTCTGATACAACTCTATCACAACCCGAAATTCAAGTTGTGATGGCATCCACATTTTCTTCTGTAGACAAGCCTAATCCTAGCTAAGAGAGAATAGTGGTAGACTAGTAAAAAGAACCCAAAAACAACAAAAGAAGAATGTTAAGAGAAGGAAACAAAGGCAACATAGAAGAAACATGGAAATATAGAACCAAGCATAACATAACTCCTAAGACTTGGTGTATGGGTTGTACAAAATCTATACATATGAATACAAATTAAAGTCCCTGGTGGGAAAAACTACAAAAGAGTCTATCCAGGACCCAAATAGGATAGCCCCAATACTAAAAGGAAAACACTCCAACAAGGATGCCAACTATTCACTAAATCTCCAAAAATACCAGCTACTGCACTCCACATCCGTAAAAAAAACTCATACTAGTACCTATATCAAGAAAAGATGTAGAATTGTAGCATGAATACCAAAATAATGGGTACCCAGTAGACATTATAGGTCGACTAGGAATCAGTATGCATAAAAAGGTAAAGATAAATCAAAGTAAGTAGAGTAGGGGAGCATAATGAATCACCTCAAAAGAGCAACTGCAATAAAATTTAAAGGGAGTAG
Source organism: Withania somnifera (assembly GCA_039654485.1). NCBI lineage: Eukaryota > Viridiplantae > Streptophyta > Magnoliopsida > Solanales > Solanaceae > Withania > Withania somnifera. Next base: position 3,116 of record JBDJHY010164309.1, on the reverse strand, counting down.
AGAAAGGGTAATAATAATCAATATATACAGTATTGGCTAATAGGTGAAAAGGATCCACTAACAGGATAGGTCACATAAACACTGACTTGAGTCATAAGAAAATCATGCCCACATATAGCGTTTACCTATAGTACCAACATAACTAGTGTCAATTGAACCTTTTAGAGTACAACTAACATCAATAAAGTAGCTACATTATAATAATAAAGGAGATGAGGAAGGCAGTCAAACATACCAAATAATGGAGATATTCTGTCTCTTTGATGGTCCCAATTCAAGAGGTCTATTGAAGAAGAATGAACATTTAGTTGAATACACCCTCTCTAGGATAAGCCCTAGTCAAGAGGGCTGGAGATGTGCAGATAATTACCAGTATGCTCCCTCTATTGGATGATCCCGTATCGAGAGGAACCCGTGGAGGACTTGAAAAATGTAAATGATCCCTCTCTGCTATAGTCCCGAATCTAGAAGAACCTATGGAGGACTCAAACCACATACACTTAAACAAAAGTTGACATGCTCCCTCTCTATGATAATACAAAAGTGAGAAGGACTAGAATAATATACCACTACTCCTCGTATATCCCCTCCTAAAGCTATGCATCATGGTACAAAAATAGTGACCCAGGTCGGTAGGGCCGTGGAGGGAGTTGAACCCCACAAGCAAAATGTCATAATCAACCCACCAATAGTGTATCTATCAAGGAAAAAGTAACAACACTAGGGATCAATATGTATATAATATCTCAACGGGGCACAAGTATCACCATATAGGCACAACTCACATCATATCAAGATTCTCACTATTGTCATGCAAATAGTATTTGAGATCATGGAACTTTCCATCTTAAACGGTAGGGTAAGATAGCGACATACTATGCATAGGTGCAGACACCAATAACATAAGTACACGAAACCTATTTCTCATCAACGCCTTGTCTTAACCATCGAATAGATGCGAAGCTCTGGCACCAAACATAGTGTCTCCTATCCCTACCATTATCCCAAACCCCATCTAACTATACTAGAGGTGCCATATATGCCCACTGTCTAATTACACACGTATACAGAAAGAACCACAAATCTATCATAGCTCTACCAAACACCCTATACCCCTAGGACCATGCTGGATCAGGGCCAAAACATCACCATATTACACTGATAGCTACCCAACATAACCATTTCTATCTAGGTTCAACACCATCCTGGAAGGAAGTCAATATCAACATAGCTATGACTGTCTAAATTCGAAGTCATTGCGTATAGCAGCAAAGTGTCTAGCATATCTTTACCTCACTAATTGTGACCCATAGGACACCCATTTACCAATTATATACATAAACTTTTCAACATAATATAAATAATCAGCCTACCTAGATTGTCTCTAATGCCACCAGCCTACATCGGGGGATAGCTGCTAAGATTTGACCACTAGTTTAATCCCTCCCTAACCTTACTAGGGTACAAAGTCTGCATAAAATTATGCTTCAAAAGTTTTACTCCTACCCCAGACACACTATATTCTAGAGTTGTCGTGAGACACCAAAGTAGGGCAATCTTTCCCCGAGGTAAGTAGTTCAGTTACAAGCCAACAAAATAGGCCATAGGCCAGATAAATAAGCATATCGGGGCCTTAATAATAATACCAGAACCAAGATGGTGCTTTAACATACATATACTAAACCAATACTTATTTTAAATAAAGTAGACCTTGCCTACCAAAATTCTAGCGATATCCTCAAAAAGCATGCGGCAAATGTGTAAAATCATGCATGAAGCTAAAAATTATACAAGAATAGAAAAAACATAACAGACGTGATAATATGAGTAAAAACAGACCCATATTTCTATATAAATAGAGAGTTCATAGTCCCGACTAAAATCATGTCCATAAACCCTACCAGCTCAAAAATTAAAAAATATTTGTACCTATGCGTAGGGAATATCTCGTATGTTGCATGGTACAAAATAGAGCTAATTTTAATGGTATAAGTAGAATATATAATCCTTAAAAATTTATATTCAATAGAAAACTTTAAAATAAATGCAAAAATGATAAATTACCTAGTAAAGTTAACCGTAAAACCACCCAGACACATTTCCACGGATAAAAGAACCAAAAGTGTAATTACCATTTTGGTCATTTCCTTTTTTTCATCATTTTCTATGCTTATATTTGTCTAGTAGTTACCCCATGTTGTTTATGACTTGCTGGGACCGATAGCTCGGTGCCCTGGCGACTCGTTTTCTCACAATCTCAGTTTTCCTATTTTGAATTTTCAAATTTGAAACTGTGGAATTCGAGAGTGAAATTGTAATAAACTCTCTCAAAATTAAATTCTAATAGTTTTTTTAGCTTTGGAATACCGACTTTTTTCTAGGTAAACCTTAAGTTCATGTCTTGGGCTTTTCGTTTTGGGTTTGGATTGTTTTTTGGAAATTGAGCCCAATCAAAGCTTTCCTTTGAGCCTGGGAGGTATTTTGATGACCGTAGCATTGTATTGGGATTCTAATAATTCCATTAGACTTAATGTCTATTTTTGACTAGTTGATTCTTTGGTTTGGTTCCTAGGGGGTCCGGATTCGTTTTGAGTAGGTTTGTGGAAAGTCTTTTGTTTGGCTCTTTTTGATCCTTTTTGGTTTGGGATCCTTTCTCTTAAACAAACTTATTTGGTCATTTTGTAAATTTTGCTGAGTTTGTAGTGTGTTTTCCACCAAAAATGCACTTTTGATTTGCTAAAATTGGACTCGGCGTGCTTGCTTTAGGCTCATCAGAGTTTTCCTTGTTTGCAATAGAGTTTTTGCAGACCATACCTATTGGCCCTTGGATGCCCTGGCGATGTCTCCCCTATGCCCAATAAGTCTCCCTAGTAAGGTCTCCCCTGTGCCTAGGAGGCCGCCCTTTCAGGGTCGCCCCAACGGCCAATAGGGCACCCCTGCAGTCTATAAATAGGGGTTTCCCTTTCATTTTCCAGCATTCTCACTTCCATTTCCTTACTTGGATCTGAGTTTTAGGAGTTGGGTTTGGGTGTTTCAAGTCGAGGGGATTTGTGGGGAGTCACGTGTGGATCGTGTGAGTTTGTGGTGCTAGTTTTTTGGGTATTTCTTGTAATTTT
>JBDJHY010164288.1:0-12518 GCA_039654485.1 Withania somnifera | reverse complement strand
TGTGAGCAAGTTTATACAAGTAAGATATGTGTGTGTACTTGTTCAATTCTATACAAATTTAAGTGCCTACTTGTGCATATCCGAAGTTGGAGGGCATAGATGCAAGCTAAGGCCAAGTTAGAGGACACTTTTATGTATTATCCCAATATAGAAATCATGCCAAGATTTTAAGTCGTTAAGTGGCAAGTATCCATGCACCAACAATAACGTATCCGTTATAATCTCACAAGTGGGGTCTGATAAGTATTCATGCACCAACAACAACACCATACCAAGTGTATTCGCACGAAAGTGGGATATGGGGAGAGTAGAGTGTATGTAGTCCATAGCTCTACCTCAACCAGGTATAGAAGTTGTTTCCGATAGCTCTACTGGTTGTTATGGAACAAACTTGCAGATAAAGTCATCATCGTACAATCCTAAAGCAATTGAAGGATATTGCTTTCTATTTTTCGCATTTAATAACAATGGATTTTCATCCCTTTTCTGTCTCCTTTGCCTTCATGTTCTAATTATAATGTAATAATTTTGTATAAATAGGTATTGGATGCTACAGATGACTAACCTTGGGGCCCCATGGTACTGCATTGGTTCAGGCCATAAAAAAATTGTACGACCTCATCCATTAAATTGCTAATTCTTTTGGATTTTGGTATTTGTTCTCATCCTAAAAGTAAGCTTGTTGTGACCGGTCGATTATTGGTGCATTCTGCAGCTCTGAGTGTCAGATGGTTATGAATGTCTTGTGGACAAGATTGATGAAACAGGAAAGAACTGGCGTTATGTCTATAAGGTGTGTGCTATATCTTTTTATGGTATCAGATTGTTGTAATTAAGCGTATACAAATAAAGAACCTGTAGAAATAGAAGGAAAAAGAAAATTAAAAAGTCGAGTTCTGGTGGTCAACTTTGTTACTTTCTGTTTTTTAAATCTCATCTATGGTCTAATAGTTCTGAAATAATTTTGTTACCAGTCGTTGGCTGTTATAGAGTATTTAGTGGCACATGGATCTGAACGCGCAGTTGATGAGATCATAGAACATACTTGCCAGATCTCTGTACGTATTTTCGTGTCATTATGTTAAATTTCTTTGCTAGTGATAGAAGTGACAGTTGTTTCATAGTCATGCTAAAAAGTGTTTGGTCTTCAGCCTCCGTCGTATCTTTCCCTGTTTCCCTTATCTACTCAAGTCTCTCACAAGTTTCGAGTATGTTGAACCCAATGGGAAAGATGTGGGGATCAATGTGAGCAAAAAAGCAGACAGTATTGTGGCACTGCTGAATAACAAGCAAAAGATACAAGAGGTTAGAGCCAAAGCTGCTGCAAATCGCAACAAGTACGGAAATGCTTTAATGTAAATATCATAGTTACGTCTTAGAAATTTTGATCAAATTTGAATATGATCGGTAAATAATATGTTTCCATTTTTTCAGAAACATAAGAGTTATTACAAAAATATCAAACATAAGCCCTATCCAAACCTCTAGCACTATCCGTCAGTAGCAAATCTGTTTTAAGAAAATTGTGTTGAATACAAGCCTCGAAATTTCCATCACTGTTTCTGTTTGTCTTTCTATAATAACATGTACAACTTAAGTTGTATATAGGCTTAAGTTAATAAAGTTGTATATAGTATTTGATCTTTACTTTATCGTATACAAATTTGGGTATTCTTGTAACTGATATCATAAATACAACTTTCAGTTATATCTGGAAAGCTCAGTATTAATGAAAATTCATATACAACTTTCAGATTGTATATGTTAGTCAAGATGTAGCCGAGCCAATTTTGACTATTTTTCATAATTTTCAGTTTGACTATTTTTTTATAATAAAGTCCTAAACATTTGCCGTTTTAAAACTTTTTTATTTTCAATAGAGGCATAATATATAGGCGACACTAATGGATCGACCTATTATCATTAACTAATATTGATTGTCATTATTAACTAAATATAAAACATTAATTGAGAATTGAAGTATCGAAGAAAATATTGCATGTAATCGAATTGAAGAACGAAGCTAAAGGACTCAATCAAAGTTAAGAATATCGATTAAGGAATTTATTAATATGAATATCACTTTACTATAGTTAAAAATATTTTACTTTAAAAAAATAATTCGTTACCCCTAATGTAATGATTACCACTCAACTATCTAAAAATGATTTTAGACCATAAATTTTAAAAGTTTTTTTTAAAAAAATATTGTGTCAAGTGCCTAGTCCTAACCAGTTCCCAGTTCTAAGGTATCAAACCTTTTTTCTTTATATGTGTTATTCTCATTACGCACATAGGGAGGAGCCCTGTATGGTGAAATTCTTGCGTACTGTTCTGGAACGGAGATCGATCTTTTTTTCTAATAGGAAATGCTTCTCTAAAATTGCCAAAAATACGTGAAGGTGCCTTTGTCAGTTTCTGCTTCCAAAATAGAAGGCCAGTCTTTCTTGAAGCTTCGCTCTCCTTTAGCTATCAAAACGGAGAGGGCGTTCTAATTCCGAAACCAGGATGGCGCACGGAATGGGCGCAACCTCGAGCTCGAGAGGCTCAGGAAGGGCGGTTGTGCCCCTCTTGAAGGAGGGTAAAAAGGGCCAGACGAGGAACCCTTACCGCGAAGCCTTCAGCACACACAAATATACAGATGGGGCAAACTCAAAATGTGGAATTTGGAGTGTAATCACCGTATAGAGAAATAAAAAAAAAGAAATCAATGATTACGCAATGTGGCCCCTAGAAATAAAAATTATAGGAGAGAATAAAATAGAAACGGAAAATATAAAAAATGTATTTCCTGCGATTATTAAAAATATAAACATAGGAGAAGAATAAGTGTTCACTCGCTATCACTTTTTCTTGGTCCTCTTTTTTTTTTTCGCAGCTTTTCTTTCTGAGTGTTTATTTGAATAACCCAGTGACCTACCAATTGTAGAAGTAGTATTTTTGGCAAGTAATAAGCACTTAAATAATACAATTCAAGTGTACCATCTTCTTTCTCATTTCAAGAAAATAGTGCGGAAGGAAAAGCAAACAACGGGGGATCCGAATCGGAACTAAATGGGAATGACATGAAAGTCTTTTTCAAAACCTAGCATTAAGGGCGTTACGACGATATAGAGAGGAATTACCTTTTATTAAATTCTAATACTAGTAGAAATGTCTATGGTTTCTTCTTATGAAGGTGGGAGAAAAGGAGAAAATAATAAATGAATTATTCATCCAAATTTTAGTTTGAAACTCATGTAATTAACATGCTTTTTTTCTTTTTAACCTTATCTTGCAGGTAACAAATGATGGATGGTTCTAAATCAATGGTGAGGTCAAAATCATGAGGAAAGGAACGAAGTAGTTTGCTTGAGGGAAATTGTTGGACCGTCAACGTGGCTACAAAAATAGACTGATTTTTGTTTTGAGCGTTGGATCACTTGGTAGGAGATTCAACAATGGACTTTGCTTGAAGTGTTGGGTTGATCGAAATAGAAAGACGATTCTCCAAAAATCCCCTCTACTAGAGCTAAAGAAGGGATTTTCTACACATAAGACGATTCTCCTACATACCTAGCGAAGATATGACAAACAATTAAAGTAGCCCTATGTTCGGATCTGACAATACCATACCATAATCAAAAGGTGCAATGGCCCGAGCAACCAGACTTAACAAAAATGTAGCTACTGGAGCCACTTTAAAAAGGGAGATACCACGTTGTGGATACAAGCACAGGAAGTTTAGGAGGTTTCACCGTCAATCACGTAAGATAAGAAGTGACCTTAGTCTTCAAATCCTATGTGTGGCATATAGACGATCTTACCGATGGTCTTCGCGAGTCAGCATTGTACCCCGAAATAGTCACTTTGGTCTGACTTAGCCGGCTTGAAAAGATAAGATCTAAAAAGAAAAATGAGCTTAGCACAACACGAGATAGAAACCTAATCCTAAAAGGAGAAAACCTATCATTGAAGATCCTATAATACGTTACTCTAGTCATTCCAATGGAATTTTAAAATGAAGATATTTTGATTTTCTTCCAAACGTGTTGCAGAACGATGACGAAAGCAATTGATATTGATAGAGTTTGCTTCCAACACTCAATATTAGGACCCCTTCAGTAATAACTATACTAAATAGCATCCGTGGGTTTGTAGATAGGTTGTATAGTAACCCTGTACCATTCTTTCTTCTGTTCTATGTTGAAATTAATATCTTGGCACCCGAGTGATATGGGGCCCAAAACTTAGCATTGATTAGAGATACCTATGCAAGGCATAGGATGTGGATAATTCAAGATAATATGTGATATATATACATGTTATTGATTGGTTGTGCATTCATAGCATGAAAGGTTGGGCCTATGGCTCCAATGAGAATGCATTGGGGATGGGGTGGTATCACCACTTGATTTTTGATCCTTAGAGGCTAAAGACAGATTTTGATAATGATGACGAATAAAAATATTAGTTGAGAAAGAAAAATACTTAATGATAATATAAGTAATTGGCCTTTTACTAATTTAGACTCAACATGGCATCGAGCACCCGGTAACATTATTTCTACTTATTTTAGCCCAGGCTTTACACCCTGGCACTGGGAAATATCACTTTACTAATTAATGATGGCACTTGAGTCCGGCCTAAACTCGACTGTGAGTACAGAACTGGGACTTGAGTCTGTCGTCGTACGACAGCGAGTATAACTTTTGACACTTGTGGCACTATTGGTTATAGATACATGGTGATACCCGATTTATTCATGATTTTGTTGAGATATGATGATATATAGGCTGGTACGCTTTGATTGGTCTAGTTGGACTTGACAACATTATTGATATGAGGCATGAGATGCCAAACTATTGAGACCCTTGAGGCTCTATGAATTGGGATGTGAGGATATGATAATGTTAGATTGTACGTGGTGACGCACCCCCATAAACCTGCCTCCGGACTTCCATGCGACATGGAGAAGGGGGTATGTGGAGTACGATAGATAACATACGCCAAGAATTGTTAGGGTAGCCTTCCATTAGTTGTACCTGCTAGACTTACAGATACTAGAGGAGATGCATACACAGGATGGTTACTTCATGAATTGTGTAATAATGAAAATAATATTCTATTAATAAATAGTACTATTATAAATCCCTAAACTGAATTGTGAAAATCATAAGAAATAAGGATGAACCCCGCTTAGAAACCCACAGATAATAGGTATTTGGGGTGAAAATTTTACCAAATGTCTTGAGTCTTTGAACACTTTATCACTTGATTCTTACAAAAGATAAAAGTGAAGGTTTTTAATAAGGGTTTTGGAACATTATATTATATAAAATATTGTTCTAGTCTTATATAATGGATTAGAAGTATGCAAAACTCCCGAAATACCCTTCATTAAAAATCTGGATAATCTGGAATTTTGGCTAGGTATGGGTCGTAAGAAGTGGACCATGGAACAAAGGGTCCTACTCATTCTGAGACCATACAATCCACTTGTATGATTCTATGGCTCATGTACGAGCACCCAAAGAGAAAATTCCAATTTTTACTCTAATTTTCAGATGGACTTTTGGAACTCATCCGGGACCCCATGAACACAAACCATATATGTACTTTGAGTGTAAACAATATTACAGACCCAATGTAATATGAATTTTGAGGTCTCCTTAACCCAATATTTTCCCTGGTTTGTGAAACATAAACTTTATTTTAAAATTTCAAAACATACGCAGAACCTATGGAACACTATCCAAACCTTCTTCTAGACCAAAATTGGCCTCCTGAATCTAATGAAATTAACAAAATTAAAATGTGAGCATACCATCATAAAATTTTTACCGTAGTAAAGTTTGTCCTCAAAAGTAAACATTATTTTGCTAAATGATCTAAAACTAACACAAAAAGCCTTAAACTGAAAATGAAGGCCCTTCTAGACCAATTTCCACATTTTGAAGCTAATGAAACTAATTAAATTTCATTCCAAAACTGGAAACTCCAAATTCTAATTGAGTTCAACTATACTAACTAAAAGGCTTTTCAAAAATTAAAAAATTCTCAAAGATTTCAACTTTTAGTTTTCATCTTAAAACGAACCCCAAAAGCTGAATAATTATGAAGCGAAGAAACTCTCCAGAAAGGTAAAATAGTAATTTTATTAAAAATACAAAAAAATGACCTTCAGGGTCATATAATAATGTTATAGGTAGATTATTTACTTATGCATTGTCAGTAGATATGTTATAGTACTTATATCATTCTTACCTTGTGGTTCTTCTAGGTGACTATTTATGTGTAGTTTACCTCTTTTCCCTTACTATTTCAAGGGTTTACTTTTTCACCACCCTTCACCTTATTTTCCTTGATTCCATTAATATTTCTAGGACTCAGGTATATTCCTTTTACCATTATCTGAGCTATTTTATCATTTGTTGCATCTAGTACTATTTACTTGTACACTTTCTTCTTTTGATTCTATATATAGATAGATTTATTTTTTCTAGACTTTTATTACATTCTCTATGACCTATTATTCTCTTATTTACTTATTATTTTCTATATATCTTATATACGCGAAATCGACCTATGATACCTACTCGGTACCCATTGTTTAATACTCATACTACACTTCTACATCTTTTCTAGTATGGATCCTAGCATGGAATATATCCATTGATGATGGATTTTTGTGTGCAATTTTTTAGAATTCAGAGATGTAGGGTTAGTGTTTGGTAAGCAGAGACCTTTAAACTTTTGGATATTGTATATTTAGAGAGATCCTGTTTACATTACTTTTTGTACCTTTGTACTCTGTCATTGAGTGGATATTGTACTGTTGATTCTATTGGATATTTTAATATATATACTCTGCTTTCTCTCTCTCTCTCATTCTGCCTCTCTTGGTTTTATTTTTCTTGGGATTCCTCTATTGTCCCTTATTTGTAGTTGTAATGACCATCATGGTCATTTATGATAAATACATGACATTTTATATTCCATAGCATTTTAGTAGTTTCCCCAAGTCATTTATGACTTGCTAGGACCGACAGTTTGGATCCCTGGTGACTCGGTTGAGAAATATCTCATATTCCCTATTTAAGTGCCTAAAACAAAGTACTCATTGACCAAAGTAAATTTTCCTTAAAGATGATCTTGAAATTTAATTCTAACTGTTTCGATAGTTCTAGAATACCAAAAAAATTCAAGATTGACCTTAAGTTTGAGTTTTGGGGGGTTTCGTTTGCAAGTTTATGTGAAATTGTGGATTTTAGTTAAGTTTAAAGCCTAAAGAGCAGTAGGAATGGTAATTTGATGTTTAGAGTGTTGGATCGGAATTCTAACACTTCCAACAACTCTAGAATGATGATTTTAGTCTAGGTGGAGTGTTGATATAGTTTTTTGACTGGTCGTTGCATTTTGGAGGTGTTGGTGGAAAAGTGCACTTTTGGGCTACATTGGTTTGAGGGGTCATTTTGCATAAACGACCTCAAATGTCAGTTTCATTAATTTCATTAATTCTAAAATATTATTTATATGCTGATTGCATATTTGGATTGTCAAAATTGGACCTCTAATGCATTTCGGGTGATGATTCGGAACATGTTTCTTCCTTTGGTTTTTGCTGTCAAAACCTGTAGTTGGTAGAGGTTAAGTAAATCTACACGATTGCAGTGGACCTTCACGTGATCATGATTCAATGACCAATTGTTCTTCGTGATCGCGAGCCTAGCTCACGCGATCACGATGAAGCATAAGTTTCTTTCTCTTCTTCTTCCCTATTTTCTTAGTTTTCAACCACTAATGGCCTAAAGGTTGAGGTTGATGAAATCATCCCATAATATGTTGATTTACATATAATTCTTTGTTAATTGAATATACATTTCCCCTAAGATTATTAATTCATCATAATTCCAACGTTAAATTCGTAAAGATTGGATCTTTAACCCGTTTAGGGTCAATTCTGTCCGGGCTGATTTGAAGCCCTTCCTGCTGTTGCATTATGCTCAATTTCGGAGCACGGGTTTCTGGTAGCGTTGGAAACCCTATAGTGAAATTATTTTCAATTTCGGCGAACGGGCCTTGCAAGCCCATTTCAGGCCTAATTTTGGGCCCAGTACAAAACTCAGCATAAAATACACTGTTAGACTCGTATTAACATATAGAATTCATTGATGCAACTTTTAGATCATTCAAAAATCATTTGATATCAGTTAAAGCAATATTCATGAGGATATAACGCTTTATCGTCGAATGACAGGTAGCCTCCAAAGGGCTATCTCTGGACTTATAGCTTTAATAATTGTACTAAATAGCATCCGTGGGTTGGGTAGCTAGGTTGTATAGTAACCCCATACCGTTCTTTTGTCTGTTTTATATTGCTATTAATATTTTGGGATTGGAGAGCTATGGGGCCTGAGACTTAGCATTTGATTAGACACACTAGGGCATATGATGTGGATATTTCATGATTATATCTGATATATATATATATATATATATATATATATACATGTTGTTGATTTGTTGTGCATTCATGGCACGAGAGGATAGGCCTATGGCTCTGATGAGAGTGCATTGGGGCTGGGCTGGGCTGGTGTCACCACTTGATTTTGAGACGTAGAGGCTAAAGACATATTTTGATAATGATGATGAATAATGATATGATTTGAGAAAGTGGAATACTTGATAATAATATAGGTAATTAGCCTTTCTACTGATTTAGACTCGATATGGTATCGAGCACCTGGTATCACTATTTCTACTTGTTTTAGCCCAGGCTTTACACCATGGCACCGAGAATTATCACTTGACTGACTAATGCTGGCACTTTAGTCTGACCCAGAATTGGCAGAGAGTACAGCGCTAGGACTTAAGTCCGTCATCGTACGGCAGCGAGTACAACTTTTCACACTTGTGGTACTACTGGTTATAGACACACGGTGATACTTGATTTATTGATGACTTCATTGAGATATGATGATGTACAGGCTTACACGCCTTGGTTGGTCTAGCTGGGCTTGAGAATATTAGTAATACAAGGCATAAGATGCCCGACTTGAGACCTTTAGGGCTCTATGACTTGGGATGTAAAGATAGGATAATGTTAGATTTGTACATGGTGACACACTCCTATGGACCTGCCTCTGAGCATCCACGCGTTGCAGAGAAGGGGGTATATGGAGTACAGTGGTATAATATACATCAAGAAATTTAGGATAGCCTTCCATGGGTTCTTCCTTCTTGGCCTACGGGTACCAGAGGAGATGCGTACACAGGATGGTCACTTCATGTATTGTGTTTACTTTCCACACTTGTTTTCTTCTGTGTACCCTGGCTGAGATGTAAGGCCTGCGGTGAGCGTGTTTATTTTTTGGTGTACGTTGTACTTCTTTCTAGGGGACTTGTCAGCATTTAATTGTTTTACTTTATATTCGTATTATCGCATAATTGTTTTGGTTGGTTACTTGTTGTCTCATGTTGTGTGGGATTAGTGCTTTACACTATATTTTAGTTATTATGGGTATACCAACCATGTTCTACTCCTATCTTCCTAGATTCCCATTTATGGTGTTATATTTCATATATGTTATATCAAGGATGCTGGGTACATTCTCTTCCATTGCTTGCGATTTTGTTATGTGATTAGCTAGCACTATCAGTTTTTGTGACACGTGTTTCATATTTGAGTTGCTAGTTTTCTTGTATTGTACTATTTGCTTCTATGACCCTTTTTCTTGTACTCTATTATTTACTATTTTTATTATTGTTTTGTGCTTAGTGGGACCTCGAAGCGTACTGGTTATTGGTTTCTTCGGCGACTTTTACTCATACTACACTTGCACATGTACAGATCCGAGCACAGGTTCTTGCTCATGATATACAGACAGTTGTTCGTTCGGATCTTACTTACATCGTAGATTTAGGGTGAGCTTAGAGTCCAGCTTGTTTCTATTTTTCTTCGGACTTATGTTTTATTGATCTTTATTGTACTTCAGAGACATCGTGATACTACATTTATTTTTATTTTTATCATTCTATACTTAGTAGTTCGTTTGACACTAATACCAGATTCTGGGTATATTTGTTATTATTTAAGACATTTTGAAATTATCATTTCATCTTGACTTTCGATATACTTCCACATTTAATGTAGTAGTCCTCCACTTCGGCTTCGGACTACAGGGTTTGGTTTTCCTACTGGTGGTATAGTAGGTGCCATCATGATCCGCAAATTCGGGTCATGACACTCTACCTCTGCTATAGTCAAGCTAACAACAGGCGTAGCCAGTCCACGATTAACAAGAGACCGATCCCAACCACCTGCCTCACCACACTGAGCATTACCTGGGGCATCCGCCCCACCATGAGGAACACCTCTAACTAGTGGAAACACTGACTCATGAGCACCCAAAACTGAAGACTGAACCACGCCGCACTGGGGGCACTTTCTATCATGGTGACCTACAACTCAACACTCAAACACCACAGTTCATAGGGACAATCCCTAGAATAATGGCTAGAACTAGCACATTTTAAGCAGAATCCTAATCTATTAAGCTAACGAAGGATTCCTGTCATACCAATATGGTCATCCTAGCCTAGAGTCACAGGAGGAACACTACCTGCAGTCTGCTTGGAACTCTAAGCCCTAACATCTGGCTAAACCTCAACTAAAATCTATGCTATGACTTGAATTACTAGAGATTCCACTTGAATTGGTGGTGATCATGTCTGAGCTACAAACAACACTGGCTGAGCTGAATCCTATGACAAGGTATCACTAGCACTATCGACTGAACAAGACGCGAAGCAGGCTGAAGACTACCTCGCTGGGGGAAAGATCTGGCATAATGACCCATGATACCGCAATCAAAACACCAATATAATAACTTAATCTTACGAGAACCATGACCAGCACCCGACTGGACACCACGACTAAAAGACCCAGACCCTAACCATTCCCTCGTAAGTCTTCTGGCTCAATCCTTCCATAAACTTTGCGTAGGCCAACACCTTAGAAAAAGAATGGCCTACCATTAGCAAGGGCTCCGCCGCTAGGCGAAGAGGAAAAATCAAACAGTCCGTAAATCTCTGTGTTCTATCCAACTCAGCAGGGAAAACTATAAAAGTGCGCCATACCAGCTCATAAAATAGATTCTTAAACACAACGACGGACATCTAACCCTGCTGCAAATGCCTAAACTCCCTCTGCCTCAGTGAACTATTACCCATAGTAGGATATACTTCAACTAATGCTCCTCCCCAGAATACACTCAAAATCTCAAGCAATAAACTCTGCAGAAATGGTGTCGCTGAAAATCCAATCAGTGCCAAAGCTGATCCCAAGTCCACTGAGTGTTGTAATAGAACTAGAATATCCAACGACCGCTGGTCTATGGCCTGAACAGAACCTCTACTTATACCTAGGGATGTAGCTATTGCGATGAACCTAGAATATCCTCCATTGTTGATGCGGTCCTGGTCTTGGCCCCTCACAGGAGTCCTAGCTACTGGTATCGAATCCTTGCTAGCTGAAGACCTCGAATGCACCATCTGCGGAACAATGAATGTGAACAAATTAGCTTTTGGGGAAACATCAAGGGAAGAAGCGTACGAATCAGAATCAAGAAGGAGGAGTTATTTCCTTAATGTCACCATAGCCTCCCGAAGATAAGTAAAAGACATCTCTGTACTGATCTATATGACTCTACTAGACATTAGTTTTGTACACTGATATCGACGAACCTAGGGCTCTTATACCAATTTGTTATGACCTGATTTCTCAAATCATGATGGCACCTACTATACCACATCATGGAAGCTAGCTACTCAGATAGGGTTCAAGTAACAAGTAACATATATATATAGGTAACTATATCACATAACAAGAATTTAGGCAATTAAAAAAGACATACCTGGAGCCCCTACAATAGTATAGGTGAATAAAAACAACAATAGTCAAGAACCAAGTAAAATATAGGGAGCGAATATGGACGGCATATCGGTAACCTCAAGTAAGGAAAGCATGAATAATCAAAGGGTATCAGCATAATTATCTTGCATAACCAAAAAGTCTCAAAAGTAACGCTACAATCCTAAACAATAAATCAATAATATAATAAATAAATTAAACACAAAATTCACACTCACCGTAGGCCTTACATCTCAGCCATGGTACACTAAAGAAGACAAGTGAAAAAAAGTAAATACAATCACATGAAATAACCAGTCCTATGTATGTTTCTCCTCTCGTACCCGAAGGTCTAGCAGGCAGAATCCATGGTAGGTTACCCTAAACATTTTTAGTATATCTCCTCTCCATCCTATACCCCCTCTCTGTGTCGACGCATCCCGGAGGCAAGGTTCGTAGAGGTACGCTCACCACGTACAATCTCTAACGTCATCATAACCTCACATCCCACTTCACAGAGCCTCAAGGGTCTTATAGTCTGGCATCCTATGCCTCATATCAATAATATCACCAAGCCTTACTCGGCAAGTCATGGCGTACAACACCTTAATATAACAATATCACC